>JAVTVY010031214.1:0-127598 GCA_036873755.1 Hanleya hanleyi
GTTGGGTCCGTGTCTCCCACCACCTCCTCCATGATATCGACCTTATCCGCATACACGTGCAGGAAAACCTCGGGGGTCAAGCTGAAATACGCCAGTACTATATGCTTCGTCATGGTCAGTACGTGAATGGTACCAGATTTCAGATTTCACTGTCTCCCGTATTTATAGGGAGAACCCCGTGAGATCAAAGGATCAGGTGGTCATGTCATTGGGCTGACTGAGTCTAGCCGGGTAATCAATGGCATCGTCGTCGTCGGGTTCATGTAGTTGTTCATGGGGTTCAGCCAGCGCGTCCTCAATAGCACGAGCCCACGCCAACTGGTCGGGTGTTCGATCGTCGGGTGTAAATAACTGGTCTACAATAGGCACTATTTCCTCCAAGGCTGACCACAGAGAGGGCGTTAGCATCATACTTCGTGCATGGTCTTGGTAGCGACCCACCCATGAGAATAGGGAAGTACGGTATACATAAATGGCATTGTCCATGTGGATCAGGCGTCCGTCCAATTCACCGCTTAACACTCGTTTAAACTTAGTCCACCCATCACGCTGTAGTGTCACCGTATTCGATAAAGTCTCAGGGGACGCCCTCCAATCCCCGCCACTATCTTCCACCAGAGTCACATAATCTTCATAAACGTATAATTCCACCTGGTAAGGTGTAAGGGGGAGGATGGCTCGTAGGACGGATGACATGCTTGGTCCAAATGTCGAACGGTGAATGACACACACTCTGTCTGACCCTGGTATTTATAGTGTCAATACCACAGCGCCAGGGTGAATAGGGCACAGACTAGTATGAGGCCAACCAGCCGGTGCTGGTTGCGGCGTGAGCGCTCGTGGTCCATAGCCCGAGCATCAAGGATGGCTGTCATAGTCCAGTAGTGGTGAGTGATGGCACGCCTCTCCATCGAGTGCACTCTGTGGAGGACCGCTTCTGTGAACTCGTTCAGGATCTGGCGTCGTCCCTCGTTGTCGTCGCCATCTGCAAACATGGACCGGACCACTGCTCGGTAACCCGTGAATGAATTCACCACGGTGGCATACTGTAAAATGCGAGTCGCATGGGGCTGGGTCTCCGCCATGGCTCTGTAGAAATGAAGGTGTGGGATCCAGAGGGACGTGTTTTATAGACCAGATGTAGCTCTACGGGTGTAGTCCGTGAATGCACCGATAGGGTGATCTCTCATTTTCGTGACGAAAAATGTGACGTTGGTCACCATTTCCACCAGCCATTGGGTATTGGGGCGTTGCAACCGAGCCCATTCCAATGGATCCAACGTAGTCAATTGGTCGATGAGTGGCTCCAGAGAAATCGCATCCGTGATGGTGAATGGCTGGTCAAACACATACGAATTATTACTGGGATAGAAATACCGCAGCTGGTCCGTCTTTTTGTGCCGTAAAATGTACCCAAATGTCACATTCAATTTGAAGCCAGTGACCTGATCTGTAAAAATGTTCTCAGCGTAAGTAGGAAGATACGTGAGGTCCTCCAACCGAAAATTATACAAGTCCAATAGACGACGGTCACGGTGAAAACAATGGCGTATGGTAGCCCAGTGACGTTGATAAATGTCCCTGACACGCTCATCTTCAGGCAAGACTTCAACAGGAGGTACTGCTGGGTCCCAGGGAAAATCTTCTCCACGTCTCATGCTTTTCGTCTCATACAAGCGGATAGGCAAGCAGGCAGGCAGGCAGGCAAGCAGACAGGTCAGGTAAGTCAGATTGAAATACACCCCTACCCTAAAAATGGACTCCTTTTATATCCAATTGACCTCATTTGCATATTTTCAGTAACCACAGGCCGCCATTTTGAAACACACCACCCACAACATACAAAAACAAGCCGCCATTTTGAAAATATGCAAATGAGGGGTGAGACAAGTGCAATTGGCCACCATTTTGAAACCGACCACCCCTAACATACAAAAACAAGCCGCCATTTTGAAAATATGCAAATGAGGGCTGGGGTGAAACAAGTGCATACCTCACTCGACCCCATTCGACCATTAGGGGCTCCCCTAGATGCCAAAACGTCTATTTTCATACCCTTGGGCCACCGCGCATGCGCAGAATGACCCTAATTCAACCCCACACCCAGTCCATCAGATGCCCCTTCATGAATGCTTCACTTTGATACCTCACTCGATCCCATTGGACCATTAGGGGCTCCCCTAGCTCCAAAAAGGCTATTTTCATGCCCTTGGGCCACCGCGCATGCGCAGAAGGCCGATATGTCAACCCCACACCCAGTCCATCAGATGCCCCTTCACGAATGCTTCACTTTGATACCTCACTCGACCCCATTGGACCATTAGGGGCTGCCCTAGCTCCAAAACGTCTATTTCCATACCCTTGGGTCACCGCGCATGCGCAGAATGCCGATATTTCAACCCCACGCCCAGTCCATCAGATGCCCCTTCACGAATGCTTCACTTTGATACCTCCTACGACTCCATTGGCCCATTAGGGACTCCCCTAGCTCCAAAACCGCTATTTCCATACCCTTGGGCCACCGCGCATGCGCAGAATGCCGATATTTCAACCCCACACCCAGCCCATCAGATGCCCCTTCACGAATGCTTCACATCGATACCTCACTCGACCCCATTGGTCCATTAGGGGCTTCCCTAACTCCAAAACGTCTATTTCCATACCCTTGGGCCTCCGCGCATGCGCAGAATGCCGATAGTTCAACCCCGCGCCCAGCCCATCAGATGACCCTTCATGAATGCTTCACTTTGATACCTCACTCGACCCCATCGGTCAACTAGGGGCTCCCATAGCTCCAAAAAGGCTATTTTCATACCCTTCGGCCGCCGCGCATACGCAGAAGGCCGATATGTCAACCCCACACCCAGCCCATTAGATGCCCCTTCACCTAAGCTTCACTTTGATACCTCACTCGACCCAATCGGACCATTTTATCTAGGGACTACTTTTTCTCCGCGGAAGCTTTTTCCCGAGACCGAATCACCGCCAAAACCACGGCCAACCCGCATCACCGCGCCGCCATCTTGCTTTACAACATGGCCGACACCCGCCATGTTGTAAATGAAGATGGCGGGTGTGGGCCATGTTGTAAAGCAAGATGGCGGCTGTCGGCCATCTTGCTTTACAACATGGCCGACACCTCAACCAATCAAATTCATCCTCACAGCCGAACCACTCCGCCATCTTGCTTTACAACATGGCCGACAGCCGCCAATTGTAAAGCAAGATGGCCGACAGCCGCCATCTTGCTTTACAACATGGCCCACACCCGCCATCTTCATTTACAACATGGCCCACACCTCAACCAATCAAATTCATCCTCACACTTACAGCTCAACCAATCAAAAGCCTCGTTACAAACCATCAAGTTGTGACGTCATAGTTACATCCGGGGAAAAAATGCGTTTAGTTGCTTAATGACTACTACTTGCCCCTCGCATAACTACGTGGGTCAGGAAATGTGAATTTCCGTGGGACCAAACTATACTACTTTTCTTGGGCGAAAATGCGATAAAATGTGACAATCAACGACTAGGTCATGTATGTCAAGAGTCATTTTGTGCGTTTTTCAAGGATGTTTTCCAGAAAAGATGGAAGAATTTCAAAGGGGATTGCCCATATATTTTCCTTCCGAATTATGTAGCCCATTCAGAAAATATAAAGTTATTGAAGGCTTTTGTTGAAGATTTTTACAAGTATTTATGGCCGAAGAGAGAAACACATTGCCTTCAAGGTCATGTGCATTGTCATCAAACTTCAGAAATACATCAAGCTTGTGAACTGTGGATCAATACCCAAGAAATCACTGAAAATCTGATTAGTCTACATGTAAGGCTATGCCTTAGTTGTATGCGTCGTGTTGGGTAGCACGATTGAGGTCAAAAGATCACGGTCAAGGTAACTGGTCATCAACGACTCATTGGAACATGGAAAGCATGAACGTTTCTAAATGACAGTCGCCGTGACTTAAAAAATCAGGAAATAATTAAAATCGATGTTTTGAGGTCAGTGGATACGTTAATTCGAGACGTTATATCAGGAATATCTTAATTGAGGTCAAACGGTCAAAGGTCAAGGCATTGTCATCTCATCAAACTTTAGGAATACCTCAAGCTTTTGTCAAACAAGAAATCTATTCAACTCGAAAGGACAAGACAAAGTCACTGTGGATCAGAAAATCATTGATAATTTCTTTCAAGCGATATTTCATTTTGGTGCTACAAACCGCACCTCATGGGTACCAAAACTTCACTTAACTGCACCAAATACATAATGGCGTTTCCTATCACTGGGTGACCGGGTGCTGTACTGGCTGGGCTGATCAGTGTCCAGGATAATAGGAACTGTGTTCTGGCACATGTAGGCACCGTCGTGATATGACTGAAAAACTGTTGAAAACAACGATAAACCTTACTCACTCACCTTTTACACTATGCTTCTGACAGAAGCAGACGAGATACGTAATGGTGATGTATATACCATTTTCATACCCTTAGAAATTACTATCCTTACATGATCGAGGTTACAGCGTGGATAGATACACTATAACCTCATCTCATTTACAAACCCCTTGGGGTTTTCATCCCGCCACTATTATATTATGTTTTACTAAGCATTATTGTGAAATACAATTCAAATCAACTTCACAGACAACTCGGTGATTGAAGTTCCACACAGGGCATTGTTTGATGCAATCACTGTAGACCAGAATTTAGCGAATTCCATTGGTTGTTTCAACAAAACGTTTCAATAGCTAACCTGAGCAGTGCATGGTAGTGGCTTTTGCTGAATTGTAGCGCAGTCCCCTGCGGCAAAGACATTTCCGGTCTCGTCACCCAGCAACCTCAAACAGCCATCGGTCAGTATCTGTAGTAACGAAAGCATCATTGTGCAATAATAGATGGCACCAGAGAATATAACTTGCAATATACACCGTATTTTGTATATACACCACGTGATCCTATACCCATATTAAATATTAAACTCTTCTTAGAGGCAGCTAACGATAACACGTTAGAATATGGCCTCAATATTTTGATTACCGGTAATTTGAATATGCGCAGCTTCTCTCATGGTAAGAGGAATAATGAAGCCAGTAAATTCAAATTCTTTATTAGGCACGAACACAATTTACATGGGTTAAGGCCGCATAACAAGACATAAACAAATATAACTATATACAAGGTAAAAGACATGTGATGCAGATTAAAATCCACGGACTACACACCGGGATGACTCCTATATCGAAGGAAGTCTTCTTTTAAAACTTAATTGTGTTCACATATTTAACGAACAATCTGGTGAATTTATACGAGTCACATCGAAGGAGTTTAGAAAATATTGAGCGAGCAGGATACTTTTGAATATCGATATTTAAATCAGTAATAATTAAATTCTACCCGTAATGTTCGTAAATCCGGCAATTTGATTGGCTCATTAGCGCAGAATTTTTCGGTTCATACTTCAATGAATCTAAAAATATCTAGACCACGCCCACAAGCGGACTACTTTTCTTACGCTATAAATAGCATGGAGAATCCCAGACGGGGGATCCCCAGTGTGAATCCGACGATAATAGCGCATATAATATTGCTTAAATATTTTTTAAAAAATATACCAATTTTTTCCCACGTATTTTGATAATAATTAGAGAAAACTAATACATTTGCACTCTGTTCCGTGTCTATAATCTCTCGTAAAATTTGTCGTCTGCTAAATTTCATCGGGTTGAAAGTTGTTTGATTGAGGTCACAGCTGTTCCGTGTAAAAATCCTGATAAACTGAGTGAATACGGGAATTTTGATTTGAACTTTTTGGATGTAGACTTTTTGTTTGATGAAGAATTTGAACCCCAGGGGCTCGTTGGTCAGTTATCAATTATGATATTCAATTCATATATATATAATTTTGTTAGCTATAGTCTAAATAGATAGACCGGGAAACACCAAACAGATCGATTTTTTACTCCAAAATTGAATGCCGTTATAAAAGTACAAACAATTAATTAATAGAAATTCCAATAATTTGGTGGAATGAAGAAGAAATAAGCAATAAATTTTAAGAAATGTGAAATGAAATCCGCATAAATACTAGGCCTAAATAAAGTTGTTTTTTTCCAGAATGGAGTGTTCAAAACGAGGGCCTGGAAACAAATTTTCGAGTAATAACACCAGAAAGCCTAAATGGCAAATTGAGAAAGTTCTATGCCGAGGCACAACCGAAGAACCAGGAGAAAAGAGCAGAGTCAATGTCTGTCGGTCATGCTCAGGAATATCACAAAACACCATGAAAAATGTCAGATCTGCAATAAATCGACATCTCCATGACCTTGAACGAGATGTTGACATAGTTCGAGACAAGTCTTTTCCACAAGCGAATGACACTCTAGATGGCAAACTGAAGTTCAATTTGAAAGAGGGATTATCTCGTCCCACTAAACACAAAGAAGTCATCGATCCCGGTGAACTAATGAAAATCACTTCCTCCTCGTGCGGTTTTGAAGGTGTATTTGGAATATATAAAAAAGTACTTCTTGAAATGACATGAAAACTGACACGATGATTGCTGAGCTCGTCGGCTATCTTCTGTTATGAATTCCATCGATGACGTCACTCCCTTCTGTACGTGCGAGAGCTATTTTTAACTCGACTTTTCAGCTCAGGACAGTATCAGTTATCGGACACCCATCGTGAACAAAAAATTGACGTCGAAGTACAATGTATTTTCAAGTTTTGTGCACGACAATCGTTAGTTGGAGTTCTGTCGCTTAAGATGATATGATCATTGTTCAATTTCTATACGTATTTACTGAGGAGCGATATCGGGAAGACAAGGTGGTAGATCGAATTTCGCACTCCGCCACAACACGAGAAATTTCTAATTTTGATGAAAAAACAAAAATGTTAGATTGAAATTTTTCGACTTTCGTGGCTACCTATAATTCTATATTTTGCATAACAATTAGAAATGATCTCCCCTTTGTTCTGACATATTATTGGCCTGTCATCACGCGCACGACACGTACGCACGAGATGCGTGTCCGATAACTGACCTGTCCGATAACTGTTCCGACACCCGTACCTGCATTCTGTCACTAATCAGGTTCTCTTGAGATACAGAGTTTGGTATGATTTATCCATCCATTTCGGTACACGTGGCCTGGAATTTCATCACCAGCTTACTCCGAATTCGTTTGAGTTTTGCACGGATGAAAACCAGAGGGAATATGTCGTCCTCACACACGAAACCAAACAGAAAAAATCGACAAGGTGGTCTAGACAGCCACGAGGCACCCACTGATAAGCGAATGTACGCAACAGGTTCCGACAGATGTCCGGTTCAGTCCCTTAGAATGTTGATTGCGAAAACTGATCCCAGTGCGACGTCATTTTTCAATCATTGGTGAAAGGCTGCAATGAATTCTCCAGAATCTGAAACTTTCTGGTACACTTCGAAATCGGTGAAGGTATATCAATTTTCGCCTTTTCTCTCTGACATATCACGCAATGCCAAATGCGCCCGCTCATACACAGCACACTCTCTCCGTGCGACCGGTATACAAGCGATGAATGATGAAGGTGTAAGGAATATTGGTATCCCCTAAACGTTAAATTAGGACTAAACACAAGCCCGAACCGAAGCGCAAGTCTGGAACGAAGTCTGCACGCCAACCCGGGTCTTAGTCTACATGAAGCCACAACGCTGAAGCATAAAATACGGGTAAACGACGGATAGATGACTGAATGAACTTACCGTCCAGTATTTGTGTCCATTCTTGGTCTGTGATATCAACGGAGATTACTACATCATGTTTCAGTTGATAAAGAAACTGTGCAAACAATATAATCAGCAGTAACGAAAGTGAAACTAGAAGTCGGGAATTCCCCAAAGTCTGCTTGGCGATAACGATTGGAGTTATAAACAGTGCAACAAAAGTAAGTCCCCCCCTAAACGATGTTTGATATCTTCCAAGATATTTTTCAGATCCTGATGAATTTTTGCACACACTAGCCCAGTAACCAGCCCCACACGGTATATCAAGGATTAATACGTAGGTGTAGTTGTACGCAAATGAGCATGCGCAAACTGGGAATCGGTCCAATTTTGAAAAGTTCATGAACAGATTAATCCAGACTTTTCAATGTCAAATCGTTATTTCATCACAGAATTCGATCATGTTGACTCCGTATCTCGACGGTCAGTAATCATTAAAATCGCGTGTAACCGCCACGACATTGGATGACATTTCGACAACGTGCTCGCATGGTGTTGATGAGGCTTGCGATCCGACGTTGCGGGATGGCTAACCACTCCTCCTGAAGCAGGCGTCTCACGTCATCAAGATTTGACTCCACCCCAACTCGACGATAGACCGATTGTTTCAGCTGATCCCAAAGATGTTCGATGGGATTGAGATCCGGAGAACTGGCGGGCCACTGCATGTGGTCAATGCCTTCAGTTTGGAAGAAGCCATTTACAATCCTTGCCCGATGTGGACGCGCATTGTCGTCCATGAAGACAAATCCATCCCCAACGGCACCTGCGTAGGGCAAAACATGTGGTCGAAGAACTTCAGTCACGTAGCGATTAGCGTTCAAGTTCCCATGAATCGGCACCAGATCGGTTTTACCGGTCAAACTAATGCCTGCCCAGACCATTACGCTGCCACCACCAAAGGCCGTTACTGGTTGCACGCAACATTCGGCATGCTGCTCTCCCTGACGACGCCACACACGCCTCCTACCGTCAACGTGACGGAGACAGACACGCGTTTCGTCACTGAAGAGAACATTGCCCCACTGTCGTCTGGTCCACCGAACATGATTTCTTGCCCACTGCAGACGCGCTATCTTATGACGGCGGAGCAGAGAAGCCTTCTTCACCATACGCCTAGCACGCAATCCGACGGCTTTTAGGCGTCTCCTAACTGTTTGAGCACTCACTCTCCTAGCGCCGGCACCAGCATCTGCTCTTATTTGATCTCGGACCTCTCGTGCTGAAATTCAGAATGGGAGTTAAGTGAATTGAGGAGTGAGTGAGTCGTGTTTAACGGAACGAGTTGGATCTGCGCTACATCAGAAAATGGTATTCGATTTTTTTGTGGCACACCGAGGCCCTCATACCTGATAACGTTCTGTTCCTCAGTGTGACGTTAACGATTTTGGTAGATCCTTCACATCCCCTGTAGCACGAAACTTTGCTTGCAATTTGCGAATTGCTTTAGGTGTTACCCCCATTCGACGAGCAACCTGTTTTACAGGGGTGTTAGCCTCCAACAGACCAATTGCAACAGCCCTATCCATATTGGATAAACGAGGCATGGTTTACCACAGAACTTCAACTGAATGCCCAAGACTTGTGGGCAGAAATATGGGATATTCAGGTATGAGACCGTTTTTATTGACCATCTCGGACATCAAATTACGTAAAACCCGTTATGTGAAACCGCATGAATTTCTTGTGGTGGTTGACATGTCCTGGATGCCCAACCACACGAATATTTCATGACTGGTTGATCGAATTCTGTGATGAAATAACGATTTGACATTGAAAAGTCTGGATTAATCTATTCATGAACTTTTCAAAATTGGACCGATTCCCAGTTTGCGCATGCTCATTTGCGTACAACTACACCTACGTATTAATCCTTGATATACCGTGTGGGGCTGGTTACTGGGCTAGTGTGTGCAAAAATTCATCAGGATCTGGAAAATATCTTGGAAGATATCAAACATCGTTTAGGGGGGGACTTACTTTTGTTGCACTGTTTAGTTCCTAAACTGTACAATGATGTGAGTTGTCTTTGACTGGATAGTGCAGATGGCGCTGCGGGAAAATGTGATTTATCATACGGGCGACACGACGTCATGTGATCGTTGGCCTGATGGGTATAAAGGTGACTGCATCGAGCGAAAACGACACTTCTTCACCCAGGACTGAAAGGTAAATATTATCCAGCCTGCTGGTACGGTAAGACGGGTTTTGTCAAGAGACAGGGGAGATACTCGGAGACCAAGGGTGTGATCGGTGGACTGTCGGGCAAGCCTTGCGCTGGACTGGAGCGGACCTCGGGAACGTATAGCAGTGGTATTACGCGGGCTGCGTGCGGGCGACTGGTGCTATTCCAAGGGTTGTGGAATCGGGCTGCTGATACAGGGGAAGTACCTACGGACCAGAAGACAGAGGGAATCACGATCTAGCGTACCTGCCGGATTGGAGGAAGAAGTTCCTCTCACAAGCCAGATTACCTTGCACAGACACCGGAGTGTTCACGGCGGAGAGGCATAACGCTGTCTGAGAGCGTTCTCACCGTGAAACGGGTGACGGGGCACTGGTACTTACCTTGGAGGGAAGACGATACGGAGGCATCCTCGCAAGACAGGTTACAACTGTGGAGAAGCGGACGTATCCACGGTGGGAAGACGAACCTACCCATAGAGTGGAATACAAGGAGAAGCAGACGCATCCACGGTGGGAAGACGAACCTACCTGTCGCGGGGATCTCTTACAAGGAGAAGCAGACGTATCCTCGGTGGGAAGACGAAGCGACCTAGGGAAGGGAATACGTACCAACCAGGTGAAGATACACGTATCCACGGTGGGAAGACGAAGCAATCTCTGGGACTATACGACCATATTCACGGTGGGGAACCCACGACGTTTTCTGGGGCGATATACCTACCTTAGAGGGAGGAGATCCGCTACATGTATATCCATAGCCTCGCTACAACAGCCGGGAGAAAGAAGGAAGTCAAGCCGCTATCCTTAGCCTCGCTCCAACGACATTCCATAGCAAGAGAGGGGCCAGCAGCCAGGCCGCCCCTACGACTACCTACCGTGTGGAAAGGGCCAGCAGCCAGGCCGCCCTTTACACGGCACTTCATATTAACACTGTACATATTTACATCTTTGAACCGCGATCATCCTGTACATTTAACTGAATATTATTGCATATTATTTGACTCTATATCAGCCTTAGTTGTCTCTACACCCTCCTACTTTCTCGATCCAGACAAGGTGACAGGTCGAAGTGAATCTCTAGTTGGCAAGGACTAGTGTCGGCAGGCACAGCGGCCTGACAGCTTGTACGCTACCATATAACGAGACCTAGCTCAGCTGCGTCCCGTTCATTGACCGGCCCGGCACACGTTACACAGGCTTCGAGCTTCGCCACATCATGTACATGAGCGGACACAAGAACGAAGGCTCCGTTAGAAGTTATAACAGGGAATGTTCCTCAGCTCAAAAGCAACACATCAGCGAAACCCTGTCATCCGTTGCACAGCAAGAAAATCCATCGCGCAGCCTTGTACCTGCACCTCCCCAGACAGGCCCCCTTTCTGTACCGGGTCCGAGTGGAATATTCCCGCCTGGACCACTCCCCATTGCTGCACACCTCAACTCGAGCAATTTCTCCTCTTCTGGGTTCATATCTAATTCTTCATTCAGCCACTGTGTCTTTCAATTCTCAAATAATAATAATAGCTCATAATAGCTCCGACTGACACTTTTCTCTCCAACACTACTGACAAACTGTCGAACTGAAAGAAAACTGTTTGACCCGCGGAACCGAGCGAGGTGCGCGAATAGAACAGAATAGAATAGAATAGTTTATTCAGCTGATCACAGCGCCCTCTAGAGGCATACAATCACAGTCTCCCCCCCCCCCCCCCCATCATTGACATTGATTATTCCCGGAAACAACACTTGATTTAACAATGTTAATAACATACGGAAACACCGGGGTGTATAAGTGTCTCCTGGCCACAATTTCAGTCCACATGCGGGAAGCGGTCGCCCGAGATGGCTCAATTCCCCTCTCTTACTGACGACCGCTACCCGCACTGGTCCGAAATCCCACCAAGCCCGGTCAGGCGCGTGACTTTAGACGTTGCTACTAGTTACGAACGCTGGCTATGTATTCATACGCGCAGTGTTTTTCCACTGTTTACAAGAATTAAACCGAAGAATTCGTTGGTCTCACATTTAATTTCTTCTCTTATTCAATTAGTTTAGTTTAATTAATTTAATTATAAGTATTGGCTAGTTTGCACAGCGGTTTTTAAGTTCATACCCCAATGAACGTAAAAAAAATCACAGTCAATCCTTAAAAGAATTGACGTCTCAAATCCTCATTATTTGAGCAACATATTACAAAATGAAATTCATCACCAACAGAGCTCACGCAGTTCTGGCAAGTACGCATTTCTCTTGGAATTATGGGTTGGTGATAACGACCTGATCCAATTTCTAAAGTATGATTACTTATCCGTAATTTGGTAATCAGCACACGTTGAGGTTTAGACAAATTAAAAGTTAAGTATTTTTCAAAACAATATTCATTTTTCAGTGTAGCATAAAGATCCAATTTATGATTCAATGGACTAGACATCGTGCTTCGCCAGTCCTGTATGAACTCATCGATAACACGTCTGGAAAATGTATGATGAAAGTTACCTACATCCAAGAAGGATTGTTGTAACCACAGATGATAAAACCCGTGTACAGATAAGATTTTCTTGATTTTGTCACAGTATGTAGAACTCCCAGGCTCGGAAAACTGGAGACAATGCTGATAAGTGTTTCACAAGCCTGGAGTTCGGCAAATTAACAAGCCTACACCAGTATTTGATAGCGAATGAATGTTCGTTTAACTTTTAGGAATGATATTGATGCTGTTCGTATTAATTGAATGAACTCGATAACTCACCTGTCCTCGGGGATTTTTAGGAGTGTCCAGGGCTTTGATGAATACTCGTGGAGCCAATCCGGTACTCCACACCACAAGTCCACATGGCAAAATAGTTCCATCTTGTAAGACTACGCTGTCTGGTCTCACCTCTGCAATAGTCCAACAAAACAGGAATACCGTGTATCTGGCGGATATATATTGTAAAATTTAAAAACATCACTGAATTTTGGTGCTTAGTGCATCCCAGTTTTACTCAAAATGTTTTCTTCTTTCAACAAAAGTTGAAAAATCGTGTTCGTCTGGTAAGATCTTAAATTTATTTGCACATTTGAAGCTCATTTCTTTTTCGGTTTTTAGTTGTACGGGTGTTCACAAAGAGCAAAAGTAGTTTGTTGCAAATGGGAGAAAATCTTTTATCTTGGTCCATTCGGTTTATCTCGTGGGACAAAAGTTAGAGAAGCAGGTTGTCCCATTGTCTTTACAATAAAGCTATCATATGTATGATTGCCGTGAGGGGCCATCGTCACTTCGCCATCGAACGTCAAAAAACAGAGCGATAGAGCGATGGCGATAGAGCGATAGAGCGATGGCGATACAGCGATGGCGATACAGCGATAGAGCAATAGCGATAGAGCGAAGTAAATGACTGCGCATGTCCCATAATCATGCATATTTATACGATGATAATCGTACCTTCAACACAGGAGAGCTCGCCGCTGAACGCCGCTATTATCAGGCAGGTTTATGAATACTACAGGCTAGCCACATACCACATAGGTTACACAGATTTTGTCTAAAACAATAAATACTAGCTAACAGATCGACATAAGAATGTAATAAATAAAGCATTTATAGTCATGTGTCGTAATCAATGCTGATCAAGGCTTGTAACGAAATCTACGAAGAATCAAAATCAAAGAGGCAAAATAAAAACAAAAAAAAACCCTTAAGTATTGATGTTCAGATTTAATCATATTCTAGTAATTTTGAGTCAAAGTCAGCTTCATCGATGTGTAAACTGTTGCATAAAGGCAAAGTTGAATTGGTTGAATTTGTGGGTGCCAAACGCGGCCATTTCTGCGTTTTTGTCGAAAAAGAGAGGCGGATATCATATTAAACTCATGGAGACTGTGCTAATCGTTGTGCTGAACTTAACAATAAACCGGATAGAACAAACACTAGAAAGAGGTTGGTACTTGACATAAAACTGCAATTTGAAACTAGTCACGATAAATTTAGGAAAGGAGAATTAGTGAGGTGGGTCGGGGTACACCCCCAGATTTATTTAAGACGCTTCTCTACTAATTTTAGACCCATTACAAGGCACCTCTGTCATATTAATTGGGAGGGGGGAGGGGGAGAAGTGGTCCTTGGTTCCAGCTCTTTGACATTCTGCTCTTTGAGCATGGTGGAAGAGAGGAGCCCCTTCCGCCGCCCCTGACAATAAAATCAACATTTGCCTAATTCCAGGTACCGGTAGACAAATATTGATAAATTAATATTCCACCAACGCTCTCCAATAATTGGACATTAATAAGCGTCAATCCCCCCCCCCCCTCCTCCCCTCCGGGTCCATAATCAAATGATTTTTATTTTTATATACTTATAATAGAATTCCTTGAATCAACTCTCAGTCGATTACTTGTTTAGAATTTATCTTAGTATGCATGGCGTTGATTGTCATTTTGATAGCCATGAAAATCTCGTACCGGTATTATTATACAGGGCCGTAGCCAGGATTTACTGAGGGGTGGTTCGCCTTCACTCCAAAAGGGCACATCAGGGGGTTCGCTGTATGGGAAAAGGGGCAAATAGGGGGTTCGCTTCAGTGTTTGAAAAGGGAATTTATATGAGAAAAATATATAAAATTTCCGAAAGGGGGGTTCGCCCGAACCCAGAAAACCCCCCTTGGCTACGGGCCTGTTATATTGTGCCCATTCATCCATATGTTCTCTGCGAGTTAGATATCCTGTATGCATTTTGCCCTTAGCATTTCGTATTTAATAAACTTGCACAAATTGGAGACCACTCTCAGAAGAATACAAAGAACAAACTTGTCGCATTGTTGGGATGTGGAGGAGGAGGAGGCGGAATGACGTCACGCCCGTTCGAGGTCACGTCCGGTCGAGGTCACTTCCGAGTCAAGGGATACATTTGCAATCTAGCCCCAGAACTCACTAGCTTCGAAATTGACCTCTGGCCTAGTGGATTTCTGGGAGCGAAAACTGGATCACGTCGCACATGTTTGTTTATTTTCGTATTTGTTCTACTTTTTATGTGGTATATACTCTCTCCAAAATGGGGTGCTCAATACAATAAAGAATCTTATCTTATCATGCGCACAATTAATTTACGGCGGAACCAATCTCGCGTTCGTCTGTTTCCGTATTGACGGAACTTAGTGCAGCTGATGGGCCTCCACTCAAAGTTTCTCAAATTTGGCGATACATATCGCATGCTGATAGCAAAATACGAACGTAGCGTGCAAGATCTATGGCGCTACGTTTCGTAACTTGTGTCTAATTCCGCTTAACCCGGGGCTAGGGGCCGTATGAACCATGTACTTCAAGATCCTCATGGTACTCATATGAACAGTCACAATCAAAGCGTGACTGAGATACATCATTCTTTAGGTGACGACTTTACAACGAATATTATGGATTAAGAATACTGATCAGCGATACGGATTTGATATTTTTGGAACATCATGATGTCTTGCCGGCATCATTGAAAACTGTTGACCGCTTCTCTCTTGCAGGAAACAAGCCTACACTGTTATAAATCACATCGTAAATTCACAGTTAAATGTACTGGCAGAAAAGGTGCCAGTACATTCAACTGTAAAATTACGTTGCACCGTATTTTACAATTACCGTTTTTTAACAGGCATTGAACCGTAAAATGTTGCATCGTATTTTATAATTACCGTTTATTGACAGGCATTCAACTGTAAAATTTGGGTTGCCCTGTAATTTACAATTACCGCTTTTTTAACATTCTTGAAACAATACAATGACGTGGTACCATTAATCGTCTATAATTATCGGTTCCACGACAACGTAGGTCACTGGAAGGCCGAAATGGTCATTGCTCTTTCGCGTATTTCAGCTCTTCGTGTTTACAAATGCGACCACCACAAGTTTCGTGAATAATCACGGACGAATCTGTGCAATTATTACACGAATAGTGGGACACAACTCCAAGTCAGATAAAACTCATCTTCGCATATCCAAGTCGAACCTAAACGTACAATAGACCGAAATTAAAGTTAGCCGCTGCGTCCGTCCCAGCGTGTGTTCTGATAAAGCTCTGAGTGTTGTATCGTGCAACGCAGGTGTCGGATGTTTCCTGCAACTGAGCGTTTCGTGTGCAAAGATAACAACCTCCTTTCAGAGAAAACAGGAATTTTATGTTACGCGTGTGCGCAGTTTACCCATTGCAGTTGATGTCAACTGAAATATCACAGTTCAATTTACAGATTAATGTGTTTACGATTGAATGTACTGTAAACGCCAACATACATTTACTGTGAAATAACGGTAATTTATAACAGTGTATGTTTATGTATACTATGATTGTCTTTTTGAATTTGGTGCTAATACTGTTATATGGAATATGGAATAGGTCTTTGGATTATGGACGCGGATATTCTCTAATGGACGACGGCTGGATTATGAATGACGGACTAGACGCTTGTAATTGGGAATAGATTGCTATTATTCAACTAAACATAGAAATACTTTTGTATGATTTGAATGAATTATGTTATTTTGGTTGAAATTAACTTCATTTCACGATAAAATGCGACCGGATTGCTCGATTATCAAATGCACTATTTCGTAGCCGGCTCACTACTTGATCGCCATACGCTCCCCAGGGGTGGGGAGTTGTGTGTTTTGTGTGAGAGGCTAAGTTCCGCCAATACGGAAATAGCCGAACGTGAGATTTATGTTTGGTAAACGGCTGCCATGGCAACATGGAGAATAGAGAAGAGGTCCCATGACGGGCTGGGATGGGTGTAAAACTAGGATCCCCCCCCCAAAAAAAATGCGGAAAAACGGGCTGGACACGCAGTCAAATGGGATTTAAATGGTCGCGTGTCAATTTGAGGCGTTCGCCGGGGTCTGTCACGTGATGGGTGAGATAGATGCAAAACTAGAATTTTCCTAAAAAGAATTAAATGCGAAAAACAAACTTTACACCTAAACATGGGGAAAACCCATGCATGTTAAAAGGGTCTAGGTCGGCCAAAATGGGTCCAAAAGGGTCGCGCGTCAATTAGAGGCGTTCGTCGAGGTCTGTGAAGGGATGGGTGAGATAGATGCAAAACTAGGATTTTCCTAAAACAATTAAATGCGGAAAACAGACTTTATACCTAAACATGGGGAAAACCCATGTCAAAAGGGTCTAGGCGGACCAATATATGGGTCCTAGGGGGTGGGGCAGGGGGTCAACTTGAAGCCCTCGTCGAGTCCGATCACCTGATGGAGTAGATACAATACTAGAATTTTATTGTCAAAATGAAATGCGGAAATCGGACTTTACACCCTAATCTGGGGAAAAGAACATTGGAATGGGTCTAGGTGGGACAATCCTGAGCCAAATGGTCCTTGGAGGGTGTCATATTGAAGCCCTTGGCATGTAGACGACGATGGAGGTGGTTTAGACCGAAAATGACGCCAGCGTGCGCGTGTGCTGTCGAGGCGTATTAGCGAAAATGGAAATTTTGGAGGTGCGCAGAGGGGTGTTCAAGCGTTTGAGAGACCATCCTGGATCCAAATATGCCGTACAGGGTGCCATACTTGAGTGTAGACTACGCTTGGGGCATTCTCATGGCATCAGATTGTATATCCCCTATTGTCACTTATACCCTCTGATGTCAAAATGGGGCTAAATGCGGCGCCCAGCTTTCCTGCGCATGGCTCACGCCCAATCAACAGCCTCCGTAACAAATTAAGCGAACTTGTTGAGATTACCGAATGGGGCCGATGATTTCCGAAAAGCTCAGCGTAACTTCGGCGAGCCAATCAACATAGGCGTTGTATATCGACGAGAACGAACAGCGGCAAATCTTTATGTTACAACGGGCGTCCTGTCTAAATCACCGGACTGGTATTTGTGTTCCATCATGAACGAGCAAGTGAATGTACTTCGCGCCCTGGGATTTACTGCCACATATCTTGGACCTGGCGATTGCGACAGAGAAAAACTACAGGAGGGACATTATTCATTTGTATTCTCAAGCCTCGAATTGCTGTTATAGACCAAGAAGAGATCCGTGATTTGCTAATTAAATATGGGAAAACCACGGCGACTATTGTCGCCGACGAGGCTCATGCTTCGATGGTAAGTTTATAAACAGGTAAATTATATAATAAAATAATAATAATAAACTAGACATTGTTGGTACAATGGCACGGTCTTTCCATGAAGTCCCCAAAAGGTATCCTTCGTTGGAAACTCATGTCATGTTGCATAGGCGATGTCGATATAATGATAATTGAACACATCAAACTAACGTCTTTATCGTAACTTTTCAAGTTTTCCCGAATTACTTTTCTCTGTACGGAGCTATTGTCAACGAAAGAACTCATTATAGGAAGTAACAGGCAACAAATTAGAAATCCGTATCTATTGCGGTTCAAGAGATAAAAGGTTTCCAAAATTGAGCCGGCCCCGTCATGTAAGACGACATTTATTTAATTACGAACACCGGATGCCTCGAGTGCTACAGCCGAATCGCTATAGCGAAATTGACAACTTCCATTGAATAGATGAAATCAACATGTGACCATTTAACGGCTTAATATTTCGGGGAATTTGAATTTTTAATATCTCTAAACCTATCGAAGCTATATTCTTGAAATTTCATAGCCAAATACATATATATATTCCCTCAATGTCCTATTAATTTGGTGCGGATTGGAGTTGTAGTTTCGCCATGGCATCAAAAAAGTGAAAATTTTGAATTTTGTCAAATATCTCCTACACTTTCTGGTACAATTTTTCCTGTTCTAGTGCTTTTCTGTGACGTCATGTAATGACCTATATTTATATGCAAATTTCAAGTCCGGGTGTGGAATAGTTTTCTCGTCACAGCCCTTCAAGTGTGAAAATGTAAAGGGTCATTACTCTGGAACCAAGGTCAAGGTCAGGTCAAATTTTTTATGACTTCATTCCTGAGTGATGCGGAACATCTGAGCTGAATTACAGATTCCTAGTCCTTATATTTGTCACAGAAATCAAGGAAATCACTTTTGGTATCAGGTGATATTCAAGGTCAAGGTCACATCGGATCGTTTTCTTTTTACTGTCAAACGAAAGACCATCAAACGTTCTTTCCTCAGTCGTAGTATGATGGCTGCCAGTGACTTACTTTTCAAGTAAATGGAAGCCGTATTCTCCATATTTAGATGCTTACCACTTCAAAGGTCAAGGTCAAGGCCGAGTTCTGACACAAATTCTGACCTTGAGACATCATGTAGATCATGTGACCTTATTTTCAGGCTGATCGCATAAGCCGTTCAAGAGTTGACCCCTGAACTTTGCACTCATATAGAAACGTTCCTGGAGGTCAAAGGTCAAATTTAAGGTCACACACGTTTTAGTCATTAAAGTGTTCATTAATGTTACAAGAATCAATGCCGTAGCTCATTTCCTTACAAAATGACGTATTTTGAGAATCATTAAAGGGGAGATAACTACTTTTTCTTGTTACGTAACAATTCAAAAATATAACTACAGCATGGCCATATGTAACACTTACCAACCTTCAAGTTTCTTTAGATATGTTCTTTAGTTTTGGCTGTACACAGCCCACACGAAAAACAGCACCAGGGGAGAGAACTCGAAAACTGCTTGTCTGACCTACTTATTTTATTTGCTCATTTTGTTGAGAAAAACTTCAAACACATGCTTTCCAAATGTCAACTTGGTCTTCCAATGCATTTGCTCAATATTCGCAAAATAAAATTTAACTTTGCTCGCCTATATCTCATTAGGTCAAGGTCAAGGTCAGTTGTCCAGATAATATGCATAACTTCGGACGTATATCTAACCGTGTACCCAATATCTAAGCTCTACAGTGAGGCTTTGAGGACGTTTCGTTGTGTACAAATTTGGATAGCATAATAATAATAATAATAATAAAAATCAGTAGAATAACAATAGGTCTATCCATTGGAAATGGAAAGACCTAATTATAATATAAATTTTAAATATAATACTGAAAATTGTGATAATACTGTTATTGTCATTTTTTAATTCAAAGCCAATGTATTTGACAAAGATTTTTAAGTTTGAGCAAATTTAAATAATTTAGTTTGATAAAAAAAAGGCATTTGAAAAAAAACATGAATCAATTATTAAATTAAATCACAGTTGCACAGTTGTTAAACTGAAATCCGTTATTTTCAGACAAAATCTTAATATTATTTATGGTTATAACCATTGAAACACATTTAACTGCAGATGTCTTATTATTTAATATTTAGCACTGTGAGGAAATTACGACAATGATGTGTTTTGATGCATATTTCTCGTCCACCTCCTTCACTGACTGTTTTTATTACTTATTTGTTGCCCATAAATACATAATAATATATACCTCGCTGAAGTTCAAATGAGTAATTTTGGTTGAGTAATATTTCAATATTATATTTTGTGTTGACTTTGATTTGTGTTGTCCCTCACTGAGTTCAAAAGACCGGCGACATGAAACACAGATATCATTCGATACACATGGTTATAATATAATTTTCTGAAAGACGCACACTTGTTGACTGCCTGGTCACATCTACCACATGCTTGACCCATTTTCCAGGATCATTATCAATTAATGCTTACAATAGCTCTCAGCGTAAATCAGAATGCTCGCCTGTCAAATGTTGTTTACAATATGACCGCCCGTCTCCACGCGGGGATCAGCTGTGATGACGTGGTCCGCCGGAAAATATAACACGCTTTCTCATTGGCTTAGCGGATCAGACGCAATGCGACTGCGCGCCAGGCATTTGTATAGGGGCGAAGTCAGAGTCTGTTTACCGACGATTTGGAGGTTACAAACTCTGACGTTGGGAGAATGCGCTTGGGGTGGTTTGGACGGAAAGTGACATGAAAGCGCGCATGCCCAGTCAAGGAGTAGTAGCGAAAGCGGTTAGTTTGGGGGTGCGCAGGGGCTTGTTTGGGGGATTGTGAGACCGTTCTTGGTCCAAATATAGCGTGCAGGATGTTATCTTAAAAATCCCGGCATGTAGACTACGCTTGGATGGTTCCGACTGGAAGTGACGGCATGGTACGCATGTACAGTGGAGAAGTTTAGAGAGATGGAGCATGTGCGCAGGCGCAGGGGCATATTTAGCGGACTAGGCACCATATCTCATCCAAATATAGCATGCTGTATGTCAACTTGATGCTCTCGTGGTTAGAATACGACCCGAGTGATGCCCACATAACTATGACGTCATCAGTAGAAAAGAAAGTGCATAGTCATTAGGGTGCGGAATTGAGACAGGTCTACCTTCACTCCTCTACGCTAACCCTTCGGGGGCGACTAGTGGACTTTGGAGATGTATGTAGACCCTGGAGTGTATCCAGAGAAGACAAGACACACCTAACCTCAGGCAAGCTGGCGTTGTGGGTGGGCCATGATTGGTCTGTCTATCCTGGTAAATTTGCTTCCCGTAAAGAACAGACTGAATGAGTGAGGCACGATTGATTGAGTAAGTGGTTGAAAGAGCGAATGAGTAAGTGAAACATGCTTAACGATGGTCATAACGCAGTGACGCCCTAACTCTGGTGAGTAAGTGAAACATGCTTAACGATGGTCATAACGCAGTGACGCCCTAACTCTGCTGAGTAAGACCCCTACGCACATACACACGCTCACGCACAGACACATCTGTATGTGCACTATTTTGATTGGCTAGTCCGATGAGAACAACAAGCCTATTGTGTATTACACATTTTGTTATCCCCTCCATCACAACACCCAAGCTGGGGGAACCGCTCTGGGTGTGCTCACAATTCTCGTATGCTCCTGTCTGAGTATTGTCCAATAAAAATAACCCTAAGCGTTTTCGGGAAGACCAGGATATTGTATCGGCGAAATATCCTGGATCAGATGCTTTAGCATTGTGATCGCATTTTTCAGGGCCTCTATGGGTGGTAACCCCATATCTTCTTCTAGGTGCCGCACGCGGTCTTCGTGATGGATCTGTGCGTGGGATCGCCCTTCATTTCAAGCGACAGCAGGCTATACCATTCATAGATTGCCACTCCTGGTTTTTTTTCTGATTGAGGGGCGCATTTGAATGTAAGTTTCTTGTGAGTTATCCTGCCCGACGTTCTCGATTGCCGCAACGTGGGTATTAAGTGTCGATGTCGCAATACTATCCCAAAAGGTGGATACCCTTGCTTCCTCACTCAGGCTTCCCTCCCTGTCTACATCAGTGACCGAGCATTCAGCCTCGCTGTCAGTGGGGCATGTGCTAGGTTACTGATGTGGACAGGGGTGACGCCGGAGAGGAAGCAAGGGTAGCTACGCACCCTCAAAATTGCGGCTTTCGCAAATACGCCTTCATCTTGAATGCGCTCACTTATGTCATTTCCGGACCAAACTACCCCCGTCGTTGTCTGGGTCATTCTCACAGAAAGGCACAATTTCACTTGGGGAAATATGTCAAAATCAACATCACCAATGACTACAGAATTTGATTTCAACAGATTCCCCATTGACAAAACTCTTTATAATGCATACAATAAATACAGACATTCCGAACAATAAACTTTTCGTAACACTTAACGGTGGAGTTGTCTTCAATAATGTCAGTGGTGTTACACAGGAATGATCAGTATATTGGGCACTAAGAGAACAGAAATAGGAAGATATACACATGCTAGGCAATAGATTGCATGTAACTATGACTAATGATGAAAAAATATTGAAGTTAGGAAAACAAGTTTCTTTTTATTTTCCCAATTATGCTACTTAGCTCACCAAAATCAGCCAATTGGACCGCATGTATCAACTATTCATGTAGATTCTGTATAATAAAACCTATTTATTCTTGATGCTGACTTTAAACTAATCGAGTTTGTTTCTTTTTCAAAATATGGGACAACTTAAACAAGTGTTTCTGAATTTCAAGACCATTCTTGCATCCGTAACACCACTGACAATCCGGTAACACCACTGACCTCGTGTAACACGTACCACTGATTAATTTGTTCATAGACGCAAAAATGCAGTTGCAAGTGAAGAATATTTAGGGACAAAACAGGTATATGGAAAGCCTTCTGATAAAACTGCTTCTTCTTCTTCAAATAGTTATCTAACTGAAATGTAACACCAGTGACAACCCGGTAACACCAGTGACCTCGAGTAACACCATTGATCTCGTGTAACAACAGTGACCAATTTGTTCATAGAGGCAAAAATGTAGCCGTGAGTGAAAGCGATCTAGGGGCAAAACACGTATATGACAAGACTCCTTAATTTAGTATTATTTGGAAGAAAGGTAAATTCAAGTTGTACTGAAATTTGGAGCAAAATCATCATAATTGTCAATGGTGTTACCCTAAAAATAGTAACACCACTGACAGGTAACACCACTGACATTTTGGAAGGAATTCATTGTTGCTCCCTCGTATATTGTCGTGACGGTCCAAGAACAATGATTTTGTAATTCATGCGCACATTTCTTTGTTACCAGTTAATATTTTTACTCGGGAGCCACTACATGTTGATCCTGACACGTAACACCATTGACCGGTAATAAACGTACGCTGAAAATTTGGAGCTAGAAATGACTGAAATACTGAAAAGAGTTTCATAAAACACATCGTATGGAATCTCAAGTTTACCCGCGCTTGGAAAAGAAGCCGCCTGGTGGCAAATCTTTGTTTCTAATTTAAGCGTTCGCTTTTTGGCTCCGATTTCAGTTACAGTAACACCAATGACCCGAAAACCAGTTACAGACCTTTGCCCATGCCATTTTCACAAGATAATCTGCCATTGTAAAAAATATATTCATATATTGAAAGAACAGATGCAGCTGGTTGCCAAAAAGGTAGAATAATATAGAACAAAAGAATTTTTGGCAACTTTATCGTGGTATCAAGTAGGTCACTACAGCCAGTTACAGGTCTATTTTACCCAAAATTGAGGGTTCTGGTGAAAATTTACCTAAAAAAATAAATCGGGAGATTGCTTGCAATGAGTTATTCGTAATCTACTAAATGAATACTCATCAATTCCACGAAATAGTTAACCAAAATGTAATTCCGTAACAAAATTCAAAATTTCGGTTAGGTCCTTCCTGGACAATTTTGACCATGTTGTTGAACAGTCACTATAGCTCTTTCACATTTAATCGAATATACGTGCCTTCCCGGGAGCATAACAACAGAATTCATGTGCTTCGGTCTGTCCTCAGAATTTTTTAGACCGAATAAAATCGAAACTTGTAAAATAGGAAAAATCGCAACTTCTTAAAACATGGACCAAAATGTAATTCCGTAACGCAGGTTTGCTTAACCACATTTATCAATTTGAAACTTTACTTGATGGAAATCAGATATAATGTAGTCCAGGCGCTCAGGATTCGAATAAAATCAGGAATTAAATGAGAAACGTTCGAGTTTTGATGGAATATATATGTAACCTACACGTCTTCATAAGGAGGTTAATTCACTGTAATTCCGTCACGCGGTATTCGAATGTCACGTGACCAGGTAGAAAACAATTGTATTTCCTTTTTTTTCCTCTCATCCTACAGTTCTTAGTAATAGAGTTAGAAAGATGCTATTCCAAAACAGATTTTCCCATGGACGAGTACTAACAGGGGTTCAGAAGAAGAGAAAATATGGGTACCTTGTAATTCCGTAACGCTGGAATTGATGACTACGAACAATCTGAATTTTTTCAGCCGTAAGACTGGTTAGAAGAAAATTTGGGTCGAGTGACACGAACTGCGCCTTTCCGTGAGAATGACCCGTCTACATGCCGAGGGCTTCAATATGACGTCCACTATGAACCATTTGGCTCAGGATTTCCCAACCTAGACCCATTTGACAGCCCCCCAGTTTACGATGTAAAGTCCAGTGTCGGCATTTTATTCTGTCAGTAAAATCCTGGTTATGAATCTACCCCACCCATCGGGTGATCAGTCTCAGTGAGCGCCTCAAGTTGACTTCCTGCCCAACCCATTAGGTCCCATATTGGCCCACCTAGACCCTTCGACAGGGGGTTTTCCCCATGTTTAAGTGTAAAGCCCGTTTTCCGCAATTTGTAGTTTTCGGAAAATCTTGGATCTATCTCACATAACCGACCTAGACGAGCGGCACAAATTGACATCGCACGCGACCCTTTAAGATCCATTTTGGCCCATCTAGACCCATTTGACTGCGTGTCCATTCCGTTTTTCCGCATTTCTTTCCTGGAAAATCCTAGTTTTACACCCACCCCAGCCAGTCACTGGTCTCTTCTCCATTCTCCATGTTGCCATGGCAACCCTTCACCAAATAGACCTAGATCGGACGTGACCTCGAACGGACGTGACGTCACTCCACTCCCTCCCCCATCCCAACAATGTCACAAGATTTGCTCTTTGTATACTTCTCAGCGTGTCCTCCAATGAACAAAGTTCATTAAAAACGAAATGCTCAGAGCAAAATACTAACGTAGTATTCAGGATCTCTATCTCGCGCAGGACATATGAATGAATGGGCACAATATATATGATACCGGTACAAGATTTTCATGGCGATCAAAATGAATATCAACGCCATGCATATACTAAGATAAATTCTACACAAGAAAGAGACTCGGAGTTGATTCAAGAAAACGATATAAAAAATTAATGACACGGAGAGGGTGGGAGGAGGATTGACGCTTATTAATGCTCAATTATTGGAGAGCGTTGATAGGATATTAATTTATTAAGAATTGCCTCCCCGTCCCTTACCCCCGCCATGCTCAAAGAACGGAATGCCTCAAAGAGCAGGGACCAAGGACCACTTCGTCTTCTCACCCCCAATAATTACCAGGGCATTGCGTTGAAATGGGCCGAAAATTAGTAGAGAAGCGTGTGAAATAAATATAAAATTATCTGGGGGTGTACCCCGACTCACCTCTTTAATTGTTCCTTCGCGGGTCTATATTTGTCGTGACTAGTTTCAAATTGCAGTTTTATGCCAAGTGCCAACTTTTTCTCAGTGTTTGTTCTATCCGATTTAGTGTTAAGTCCACCAACGATCAGCACAATCTTAATGAATTATCAGTTTCATATTACATCCGCCTCTCTTTTTCGATAAAAACGCGGAACTCAAGTTCTAAAATTACGAGACTATCAGATCACCAATAATTGAGTGGGGAGTGTGCCTCTTTGATTTCAATTCTTCGTAGATTTTTTTACAAGCGTTGATCAGCATTAATTACGACACATATAAATGTTCCAGATATGTATGTTCAACAGATAGCGAATATCACTGCTTTATTTATTAGATTCAATATGTCGATCTTTTAGCCAATGTTTATTGTTTTAGCCATATATACAATAAAACATATCTTTCTTATCGATCTATCGCTATCGCTCTATCTCTCTATCGCCATCGCTCTATCTCTCTATCGCCATCGCTATCGATCTATCGCTATCGCTCTATCTCTCTATCGCCATCGCTCTATCGCTCTATCGCCATCGCTATATCGCTCTATCGCCATCGCTATCGCTCTATCGCTATCGCTCTATCTCTCTATCGCCATAGCTATATCGCGCTATCGCCATCGCGCTAGCGCCATAGCTCTATCGCTCTATTGCCATCGCTCTATCGCCATCGCTCCATGGCATGATGGCGAAGTGACGATGGCCCCTCTCGGCCATCGTAGGTATGACAATTGCTCTCTATCTGACGTCCATGAATTTAAGTTCCTCTATGATGATTGCACGAGAACGGGAATCATGTAATATAGATGTAGGATGTAGGAATCTACCTGTAACTGAAGATTTCAATATTTGTAACTTTTCCCTCTGTCGGAGTTTCTTCTCTGCAAAGGACCTCAGTCGGTCATCAAAGGCAGCCAGGATCTGATTGGACTCGATCAGCGTTATTTTCTGCTCAGTCCTATACAATCTTGAACAGTCCTGCAATGGAAGAGGGGATCGATACTAGTATACGATACGACATTCGTTGAATTTGATTAGCCAGCTCGATCAATTTCAAATCAGCCAAATGTGATTTTCCAAACAGTAGGCCCTACAGCTATGTATGCATCTTTACAAGTCCAGGTAAATCCTAAATCCTCGCAGGGTGTTTACCTGGACATTTTTGGTGATTCGAATGAGTTCTTGAGTCGACGCCTCTGTTATACAATCTCGTGCATTTCATCCCCCGCGCTTGTTTTGAATTTGCATGTCGGTATCCCCATCCCCCAGCGGTTTTTGCTTTGACTTCCGATGTCGATTTCCGCTTGACATCAAAGCAGTTTGGCCCGCGATGAAATTGAAACCTGTCAAAGCCCATACCTCTCAGCGGATTGGCCTAATCATCTAGCTTAGCGCGTTCACTGATTGGGTTGATTCAGGGGAAACCCCTTGATCTATTTATATCCAGAACTCGTATGGGTAACTAACCAAGCCAGTGTATCGATCCCAACAGATCGATCGATACACTGGCTCGCGAGGATGCTATGTATGGGGAGAGGCTAGGACATAACTGAATGAAAGACGACTGGTTTATTTTTCTTATTCAAAACTTGCCTTCATTGACAGCGTACTAGTATCATAACTGCATGTACACTTAGCATACAAATATTTAGAACAAGTAATTGAAACGCATCGCTTTGATTTGTGTTCAGCGTTAAGTTGTGAAGCTGTCCCCCCTACACAGTCAGTAGTCAGATCGTACTGATACCATACTAAATCAGTTCCGTATGCAAACTGTATGCATCATAAAACAAAAGAATATCAAGAATATAGCCTTGTTAGCAGCGGATTATTGATTAATAGTTTTTTCGAGTTATTTCGTTACAGAAACATGAGGTTATTACTGAGGTTTATATTGTGGAGTGACCACGACGCTGATAGCCTGTTAACCGTATTTCAGTTGGGTGAAGTGGCAATGAAGCCAAGACGGAGGGCGTTCAGTACGGATGTATGTGCTGTGCGGATGGTCCTATCGTCAAATCTATCACTGATCTATATTTTTTTTCAAATTACTTTCCAAGTCGTTTCATTATTGTAAGTAGTATACATAAGACCGCACAAGTAACATTTGGACGAGCGCGCAGGTGTTTTTGCGCAGGTATGACGTCACTTCCGGTCTGTGTGAATCGGGCGTGAACTGTGTATGTCTGACTGAATGGAATGATAGGAATGCATGAACTGACTTGTATCTGTTTTTTTCTATCACGGGGAGGGCACGTGATCACTATAGTTCAAGGTCATTTGAATGATAGGAATGCATGTACTGACCTGTTCATTCACCTGGGGACTTGTTTACATCCGTGTACATCCGGGACCTTGTACATGTAGTGTATTCATCCGGGTCCTTTTTCCATCCGGGGACTTACAGCCGGGCATTGATGGTGGAATCTTTCTGTTTATCCTTACAGCCAGGTATTTTATGGTTGACCTATATCCAGGTTCTCGATAATAGCAGTGCCTGTAGTGAGCTGTATGTGGGTTTTTTTCCATTCATCCTTTTTACAGCCGTGCACTTACATACGGGTTCTTGTACAGCCGGGGACTTACATCCCGGTTCTTGTACATCCGGGGTCTTCTATGTAGGTGTATGAAAGTAGTCATTTTCATGGGATTGCTTCATTCATTGGCCTGCCTACTTGAGCGGACCAGCCTGAAGACTTACCAGACCAGCCTGAGCCAGCCTGACCGGAGCTACCTGACCAGCCTGAGCCTACCTGACCTGAGGAGCTACCTGACCGGCCTGAGCCTACCTGACGAGAGGAGCTAATACCATTGGAGCCTGAAGACCTGCCTGAACAGCACCTACCTGAGCCAAAAGTCATGGACTCATCTGACCGAGCTAAGCTTATGCAGCACCGTGTCCAGATCATTAGTGAGATGCTGAATGTGGCCGAACTATGTGATCTACTTCTGGTGGGAAACATAATCACTACATACATGGAAGAAGAAATCATGGCGCAGAATAGCAATACGGCACAAAACAGAGCCCTCATCGACACTCTACCGCGCCGAGGTCCTTTAGCATTCCAGGCCTTCCGATGTGTTCCTCACCTGTTCTATGTTCAACAACATTCTGCTGGTACATATTCGTAAATGGATGTTGAAGAAAGATACGCGTATTCCCTTACCTGAGGGAGTCACCCTGCAAATACCTGCGTGGCGTAAACTTCAGGGCTTGACAGCCGAAATTAGTGAAGCCTTGTCTGACCAGCTGTCTGAGTATATCTATAAAAAGTACATTGAAACCTTCCTGTATCATCTTAGACCTCGCATTCTACACTTGCGTCTCGAACAATGTGCAGGCTGTCAGAACAACGGTCCGTTAAACATGCATAGTGTCTGGACATCATGCCACCGTCAGACGCGCTGATGACTGAGGCGCTACACGACATCAACGAGACGGAAATCGCGGAGGCATTGGAAGCTGCCTGTCCGCCGAGAATTCCACGTGAGCAGATTGCTGCCTTCATATACGTGCATCAGGGCAAGAAAGACATGGAAGACTTCAAACAAATCTTGTTGGCTAAATATTACCATCATGGTGACACCGTATAACTCTTTTAGAAAATTTAACACAAAGAGCCTACCGTGGTGAAAACCTTATGTTCATTCTACTGTGTTGTTAATAGATATTAGAAATTCAACTAATGTGTGTCAGTGTTCACTCTATGCAGGGGGAAGGTGTGTAGGAGCTCGTGTTGTACTTTTCAGTTAGAAAGCTCCTCATTCGGGGTATTGGTTGGCCCGGATAAGGGCCGTTAGGAAGTACAGAGGGTTGACCATCAGGCCGTGAGTTCACGGCCGGTAGATTCTTTTGAAGTCATGTGACGCAGTCAGTATGTCGGCACCTCTTCCCACTTCCCTTATATGTGTTGTAATTTTTTCCTGTATATGGCGAGATTCTGCTGGTGGACGTTTCGTCCCCGAGGCCCGCCCCCTGTACAGACCTTTTGGTCTTTGATATATGTTGGCACTTGTGGGGAGTTGATGCTGGGTCGACATCGGGCCTTACAGACTAGTCTTTTGTGTTAAATGCCGTCATTTACATCTGACGACGATACAGCTCACCAATCTCCAATGTACGAGTTGTCACAGCGAAACAGCTCACCAATTACCAGTATACGAGTTGTCAGAGCATTTCCATCATAGCTCTCTAGATTTGTATCTAATACCGCTTATGCCGGTGCTAGGGGCCGTGTGGTCATATCATCCAAGTTGCCACATGAACAGGTACAATAAAAGCGTACCTGAGATACAACACATATCACGAATCGTTAGATTCTTGGTATGTGCTTTAGAATAGGTTAACCAGAAGACTATTCTGTGAAGTCATGTGACGCAGTCAGTATGTCGGCACCTCTTCCCACTTCCCTTATATGTGTTGTAATTTTTTTCCTGTATATGGCGAGATTCTGCTGGTGGACGTTTCGTCCCCGAGGCCCGCCCCCTGTACAGACCTTTTGGTCTTTGATATATGTTGGCACTTGTGGGAAGTTGATGCTGGGTCGACATCGGGCCTTACAGACTAGTCTTTTGTGTTAAATGCCGTCATTTACATCTGACGACGATACAGCTCACCAATCTCCAATGTACGAGTTGTCACAGCGAAACAGCTCACCAATTACCAGTATACGAGTTGTCAGAGCATTTCCATCATAGCTCTCTAGATTTGTATCTAATACCGCTTATGCCGGTGCTAGGGGCCGTGTGGTCATATCATCCAAGTTGCCACATGAACAGGTACAATAAAAGCGTACCTGAGATACAACACATATCACTAATCGTTAGATTCTTGGTATGTGCTTTAGAATAGGTTAACCAGAAGACTATTCTGTGAAGTCATGTGACGCAGTCAGTATGTCGGCACCTCTTCCCACTTCCCTTATATGTGTTGTAATTTTTTCCTGTATATGGCGAGATTCTGCTGGTGGACGTTTCGTCCCCGAGGCCCGCCCCCTGTACAGACCTGTTGGTCTTTGATATATGTTGGCACTTGTGGGAAGTTGATGCTGGGTCGACATCGGGCCTTACAGACTAGTCTTTTGTGTTAAATGCCGTCATTTACATCTGACGACGATACAGCTCACCAATCTCCAATGTACGAGTTGTCGCAGCGAAACAGCTCACCAATTACCAGTATACGAGTTGTCAGAGTATTTCCATCATAGCTCTAGATTTGTATCTAATACCGCTTATGCCGGTGCTAGGGGCCGTGTGGTCATATCATCCAAGTTGCCACATGAACAGGTACAATAAAAGCGTACCTGAGATACAACACATATCACTAATCGTTAGATTCTTGGTATGTGCTTTAGAATAGGTTAACCAGAGGACTATTCTGTGAAGTCATGTGACGCAGTCAGTATGTCGGCACCTCTTCCCACTTCCCTTATATGTGTTGTAATTTCTCCGACACACAGGGCACCGTAAAGCCACATGAAAGTCTCCTGTGTCTGGGCAGTGACAGCACTCCGCATTGGTCAAAAAGCTTAGAAGACATGTACCACATAGGGCACTGATCACTATAGTTCAAGGTCATTTTGAATGATAGCAATGCATGTACTGACCTGTTCATTCATCCGGGGACTTGTTTACATCCGGCACCACTCCGCACCTTGTACATGTAGTGATCACGTGATCTCCCCGTGATGGAAAAACCCCAGGTATTAGAGTACGGGGCCGAATACAGCTATGGGTGTCAATGGCTGTTTTCACACTAGAGGGCTTGGAAGCAAAAAATTCACATTTCCCCATCTATAAACCTGCCAATTTTTTCAGAATAGCATTAACGTTGTAAAGAAGAAACCTAAAGTGTTTTTAGAGACGTAAGCCAGTTTATTTCAAATTTACCGTACTTTTAACACAGCCAAGCAGGTGAAATTCGGCCTTTGAAACCTGGAAAATGATAAAAAAAAAATATATATTTATGCAGCCGTTAGCCCTATGAATTTTTCAGGATTACACTATAACCTGCCAAGGTATAAATTTAAAGTTGTTTTAGATCTCAACTCTCGTTTATTGAAAATTTAGCCCGCTTCCAAATCGAGCAGAAAGCACAGACCATTTTGCCTTTCTGCCCGAGACGCCGTTCACACAGAAAATCTCTCCGACGTCCGCGCGCACGCATCCGGGTCCTCTACGGTAGAGTATAAAAAAGCGGGCTGCCTCTCGTCTGCTACACACACCGACTTCAACCACATCATGACTGATGCTAGACGTGTACTCTTCAACATGCAATATCTTGACGATGCAACAGGTGAATTCATCGATATCGAAGTTTCGCAACAACACCAGCAATATCTTGACGATGCAACAGGTGAATTCATCGATATCGATGGGGCCACGCAAGACAATAGTACCAACGAGGTATGGCTGGAAGGGATTATAGACAATCTGTTGAAAGAAGAAGAAGTAGAAGAAGAAGAAGAAGGAGAAGAAGAACAGACGGTAGATGGTTGGAAGACTTTGACGATAGTGCCGCAGCAGGAGCAGCAGCAGTAATATCTTGACGACAACTGCACGGAAATAACAAGACTGCAGAGGGACACAACACTGGGGGTGGTAAAGCAATTACCCTGTGTCAAATGTTTTACCCACTACGCCAAATTCGCCCTATTTCCCTGTGGACACCAAGCGTTATGTGCCTGCTGTATCACCAAACTTGCAGGTAGAACAGGTCCTACGTCCAGTTGCATACCCGTCCCGTGTGCACTCACCCCGCTGAGATGTCCCCTATGCGCCAAGAGGAAAGAAGAACTTCTCCAATCGTTGTAATCATTACAACTCATCCGGCCCTTATCAGGGCCACCCAATTACTTTCTAACTAAAAAAGCACAAAAACACTAGTTCCCACACCTTGCATACACCTAGGTAAATAACACCTAGTGAATGGGAACTTCCTACTAACACCACCTTGCACCCAGGTAAATAAATATTAGTATGAATGCGAGTTACACATTAATAATATACTAATCTAATAGATACACCGAGTATACCCGGAAAAAGCCGAGTGCCCACACGCCCATAAATTAGCACACGCGCCATGGCGCACTTTGAGGGTAATGAGGCGTGGGGATTGGTCATGATCATAGAATATGGAGGAGAGGAGATTGACATTTTGTAGGGTCTGGTGTTATTTCAATGTGCAACGTTAGAAGTCCTCTTTCGGAGGACTGGGTTGGCCCTGAAAGGGGACTTTGGTGGGTGATTTTTGAGGCGGCAGAGATTGGTAATCATAGAATATAGAGGAGAGAAGGTTGAAGTATGTAGGGCCTGATGTTAGTTTGAATGTGCAAGGTTAGAAAGTCCCCTTTCGAAGGACATGGTTGACCCTGAAAAGGACCGTGATTTTGTTACCCTGTTTACTCAGGGGGAGCTTGCCTATTTGCTCCGGCTGAAGGAGAAGTAACCCCCGGGTTGTTGTTGTTGTTGTTGTTGTTGTTGTTGTTGTTGTTGTTGTTGGGGTCCCGCTGATGTTGTTGGGGAGCTGCCTGGGCTTGTTGTTCCAGGGCGTCGGTTTCGATGAATTCGGGGACGACTGGCTGGGGCTGTTGTTATTGTTGCACCACATCCTCTAGGGCTTCCAACCAGTCTGCCCCCTCTAAATCTGCCGGCACCCTGGTGACGAGGTGGTGAAGATCGGACCACGACAGAGGTGATAAGTTAATGTTATTCCTGGCCCATCTTTTAATTTCTGCCATCCAATAGTCCTTGACTGCTTTGGCCAGCTCTCTTCTTTCTCTCTCCTCTTTTTCTCTCCTCCATCTCGCCGGACTCTGTGTTGTCGAAATTTTCGCTACTCGGCTCATGTTGTTTTCTCTATACGTCTTTGCAGATTGAAAAATTGTGATAGAATGCGCTCTTCCCCGCCTTGCTCAGGGTTGATATGCTCAATGTGGTGGATGTCGATTGGCTGTTTAAAGGCGGGAACCTCATCAATTGGTTCTTATTTAGACGATTCGATTGGTTGAAATAACGGTATCTCATTGGTCCAAAAACGCGCGCCCCACAAAACGCCAGAATCCCACCAAGCTCGGGTATATGAAATCCCAGGTTAAAATGAAATCCTATACGATTACAACACATATAAGGGAAGTGGGAAGAGGTGCCGACATACTGACTGCGTCCATGACTTCACAGAATAGTCTTCCGGCAAACCCACCCCAAAGCACACACCAAGAATCTAACGATTCGAGAGATGTGTTGTACCAGGATGATGTCGATTGGCTGTCTAAAAACGCGATTAGTCCACTCATTGGCTCTTGTTTGGGCTTAGCCATTGGTCCAAATATGTCTCGGCATTCTTTCTGGGTTAATTTACAATCCTCTTTTTGTGCTCAAGCTTTTGTATACGGAAATCCTAGGTTAAATGAATTCCTATACAAATAAAATTACACCACCGAATGAGCACGAAAAAAATTATAACGTGTATGGACACGGACTAGCTTAATTATACCAAGAGGTATATTCGTCTTCACATGGAGTAGTATAAAAGCGCATTTCGAGCCCTATTGACCTTGCGGGGCAATGCGCAAAGCCTAGTATATTGACTCACATGGTGTAGTATAAAAAGCGCATTTCGAACCCTATTGACCTGGCAACGAAGCGCACTATGTACTACTCTATATAGACAGGCCTGTCTAGCTGTTTCTTTTCATTTACCACCATGGCAGCGAGCGGAGCAGAGCTTGCGTTGTTCCAACTGACACGGAACGGCTACCTCATCGCCAATGATGATCACCTGGAGCTGGTCCAAGAAGAACCGCAGGAGGTGAAATTTCTTTTATCGTTATCAGGTTGGACTGTATTGACACGGTTGTTACAGGGAAAAGAGCCCGAAGTCGATTTCACGCACGTCGGAGTCGGTGTATACATACGAAGTAGTGTGATTCTTTTTCCCCCCGATTGGAACAGCGCGGTGATCCCCAGATCACACTTCGTCCGTCACTATGGTTAGCCCTGAAAGTTGTACTCCCCGAGGTCGATGACTTACTGCACCATGAAGCTAAAGAGCTAGCAGCAGAAGGCCCTGTGCTTTCCCGATGTCTTACACCTGGTTGCACCCTATTGTTGTATCCCAAACGAGTGGACCTCATCGATAACCGAACGAAGTGTACATCCGAATCGCAGGTCTCTTTGTCACAAAAAGGATGGACCCAATTCAAACGGGTGTTGTTTGAACTGGACGGCGACTTCATCCACCTATGTCACCAGGTCAACATTTTCCACGGTTCCTTTTTTGCTCGACTCACCTCTCTGAAAGGGGGTCATTTTACCCTGGAACCCGATCTATGGACGGCCTTGGAACAATGGGGACCATTGTCGATGAGGTACTATCTCTATAGGGTCCACACAGTCTAGAGCGTCAGTGTCTCATCATGAAGCGAACACAGAACAGCGGAACCCGGTGGGGTAAGCGTCGGATCAAGACAAAACATGTGGATAAGGTGTTAACGGATTTGTATTACAGTCCAGTCCGTCCAGCTGCTTATAGCGCTGTGGAAGCGCTCGCTCGACCTGCGCAGTCCCAAGGCATCAGTCGAGCTGAAGTTCGCGAATGGTTAAAAACCCAAGACACGTATAGCTTACATCGAGCAGCCCGACGGCATTTTCGCCGTACCCGAGTCATCGTAGGAGGCATCGAATTCATGGGTAGTACCCATCCGGACCAAAACAGGCGAGAATCTTGTACAGGCGTTCCAGCAGATTTTCAAGACGGGTAGCAAACCCCTCTATTTGCAAACGGATGAAGGCACAGAATTTCTCAACCGACACTTTCAAGCCTTTCTCAAGAAACAGAAGGTGTTTTTCTTTCATACGTACAACGAAACCAAAGCCTCTGTGGTGGAACGGTTCAATCGGACCTTGAAAGGACGGATGTACAAGTATTTTACAACCAAAAACACCCGACGGTACATCGATGTGCTACCTCAACTCGTCCGAGGGTATAATCGAGCCTATCATCGCAGTATCCAACGGGCTCCCGTCGATGTGACGGAACGCAACGAACATCAAGTGCGCCGTACGCTGTACTCACCACCTGAAGCACCTATAACTTCACCCCGTTACAAACGCGGAAATGTGGTACGGATCAGTAAAGTCAAAGGTCAATTTGAGAAAAGTTACTTGCCCAACTGGAGTGATGAGCACTTTGTCATTGTTCGCCATAGTCCCCGAAACCCAAACGTCTATCAACTGGAAGATCTGCAAGGAGAAACACTGCAAGGCACGTTTTACGAGGCGGAATTACAACCGGTCGTAAAAACACAGAAAGACTACTACACGGTGGAGGAGATTTTTAAAACGGAACGCCGACGTGGCATCCCATATCATTTCGTCAAATTTCAAGGTTGGCACAGTTCGTTTAATTCCTGGGTGTCAGTCCGTGACATGAAACGGGTATAAATTCTACCTCACGTTCAGTCTAGGGCTGTACAATGGATAGTGCACAACTTCCCTTACTGCTGCGTACTCGAAAAGGACAAGTCGGTACTGTCGTGTGTATACTAGCGCTTCTGGGTGTCTTGTTTGGAGGTGTCTTCTACGACTTGGCGTAGCTGATATCCTGTTTCAACCTACCATCCATCTCACCCACACCCGTCATCTCGCCATCCCAACGTCAATACGCTACCAACAACACCACCACCACCAACAACAACACCACCATCCTGCAGGCACCTATCACTACTCTGCGGGACATCACGGAGGTAACCCTCCTGGAGGCACCTACTCGGCGGAACATCACGAGGGTCTATTCAACTCTGGGGGCACCTACCACCACCACCACCACCACCACTACTCCGTCTATTCCTACCCTTAGCAGGGTACCACCGACGACGACCGCACCTACTACCAGGGCAAAACTACGGCACCATAGGGCTCCGACAAGTGTAGTGGGTCTTGTACCACGATTACCACGGCAACGGTACCCCCCAGGACTACGATCCCCGGTGGGATCCGCGACAACGGTGGTGGGCCTCTGAACGCTTGGCCCAAAACACCAAATAACTAGTGTGGTGGAAAATGGATCCACGGTGGCAGCATCCTTTCACGTGTCTCATCGCTGGACCGACCGGTTCGGGAAAAACACACTTCGTTCAACGTCTCATCCAACACGCGTCAGTCCTCATTTCTCCTCCCGTGGCCCGCATCGTTGGGTGTTATGGAGCTTGGCAGCCTGCGTACGAGGAACTGGCACGGAGTCCTGGACTCACCTTGGTGGAAGGGTTACTCCCAGAGGAGGACTTGGCCCCGGACACGTTGGCGGTCGTGGATGATCTGATGGCCGAAACGGATAGTCGAGTGACCCGGCTCTTTACCAAAGGGAGCCATCATCGCTGGCTGAGTATCATCTACATCGTCCAAAATCTCTTCAGTAAGAACAAAGAGCACAGGAACATCAGTTTGAATGCCCAGTATGTGGTGTTGTTCAAGAACCCCAGAGACGCGTCACAAATTATGCACCTGGCGAAACAGATGTACCGTAAAAACACTGCCTTTGTTCGAGAAGCCTTTGAAGATGCCACCCAGGAGGCCCATGGCTACCTGCTCATCGACCTGAAACAAGGGACACCCTCGGCACTTCGATTGCGGACCCACATTTTTCCCGGTGAGTTACAGACGGTGTACACGCCCAAATAAAAGAACAAGACAGAACACCCTAGCATTCACTTCCTCATCATATCTGCGCGGATACGGAAGCACGCGCCGCCGCTCCGCATGTTGCGCAGCGCGTCACCGGGGGTGGTCCGGGCCCTGGTGCGCGGGGCGGACGCGGCGTTGGTACGGTGCTTGTGTGAAGTCGCTCATAATGTGTTAAAAGGGAATGTTCCCCTCAGGCCTCTGCAGAAAGGGGAATTGCAACGGCACAAGACGGGTCTCCGAACGCTGATGAAGAAGACGAGTTTAAAGAAAAAGAAACAGGTGTTACAGAAAGGTGGATTTCTCGGGGCACTACTCGCTCCATTAGCAGCCTCCGCACTGGGACCGTTAGTAGGGTCCATCTTGGGTGGAGGACGCTAACGGCATGGAACATACGAAAAAAATGATGCTGGTCGAACCTCGACAGTTACAAAGCTTGCAATCACCCTACCCTGTCCCTGCCACGGTACAACAACTGCAGTCTCTCGATGAAGAGATGAAGGACACACCAGGTGTAGAAATACTATCGTCGAGTTGATCCAGTACGTCCTGGAACTTGGACACCAACAGCTCTGTACTGGCCGCACTCACTTCCTCTAACTATACCATCATCCAGGTAATCAGGTCATGGAAGTCCCCAGTGGATACGAAACATACGGGTGCAACGTCATAGCCGGGCACGTTGCTGGAAATGCTGACACTCAGGGGAATATGGCGCTGTGTCCACTGCGTTTTGGCTGAGAAAATATCCATGAGTTCCAAAATGGCCTCGAAATCATAGCACGCCCGATATGGAAAATAACGGTCCTGTATTGGTATGGCAATCCCCTCATCGGCCAGCTCTTCGAAAATAGTAGGCGTGTTATGGTACACACCAGCAGGAAATTTGCGTTTCACAGTGTTGTCACAAGTCTTCTTGTGCTGATGTAGGTGCCCGGAGTGGTGAAACACGCGATGGCATTGAGAACAACTGTAGGATTGCGCGTACAGGCTCATATCGTAGATCAGGGAAAAATGACTCACCCCACCGTCGTCGAAGACATTGACTTTCATCGTAGAGGCATACCGTTCTGTTGAGTGATGAGCCAATTCAGCCACAAATGTATCATCCTCCTTCGGTAGTAAACGGTATACAAAGATATTGACCTGGAAAAGCGATTCCACGACATCCAAATACTTGAATGGGACTCCCCGGAACTGCCGCGGGTCTATGTCTTGCGCCTCTAGATACTCTTCCCAATACATATTTGCCCTTCTATCGCAAGCTTTGGAATTTCACTGGTCCAAATGAACGGCCAAACACCGAAACAGACATTTCCGGTCTTTGTAGGGTTCATGTACGACTCCCGTTAACGCATACATGCCTTTTCGATGGAGCAGCCAAGGCGGGAGAATAACAGGAGCGCCGATGGGATGATGATCTCTCAATTTGGTGACGAAAAATGTGACGTTCGTCACCATTACTATAGTCTATTTGGTGTTGGGACGTTGCAACCGGGCCCATTCCAAAGGATCCAACGTAGTGAGTTGGTCGACGAGTGGCTCCAGAGAAACAGCATACGTCACCGTGAAGGGTTAGTCAAACACATAGGTATTATTACTGGGATAATAATACCGTAACTGGTCCGTCCGTTTGTGCCGTAAGATGTACCCAAATGTCATATTCAATTTGAAGGCTGTAACTTGATCTGTAAAAATGCTCTCGGCGTAGATAGGAAGATGTGTGAAGTCCTCCAACCAGAAATTATACAAATCCAATGGGTGACGGTGACGGTGGAAACAATGGCGTATCGTGTTCCAGTGACGTCGGTACAACGCACTCACACGCTGGTCCTCGGGTAAGACTTCAGCCGGAGGCGCTCCTGGATCCCCTGGAAAATCTTCTCCACGTCTCATGCTATCGGTCACACCTGGTCAGGCAGGTAGACAGGCTCCACTCGTCAGGTAGGCTCAGGCTGGTCATGTAGCTCCGGTCAGGCTGGCTCAGGCTGGTCTGGTAAGTCTTCAGGCTGGTCCGGTCAAGTAGGCAGACCAATGAATGAAGCAATCCCATGAAAATGACGAGAAGACCCCGGATGTACAAGAACCCGGATGTAAGTCCCCGGCTGTACAAGAACCCGGATGTAAGTCCCCGGCTGTACAAGAACCCGTATGTAAGTGCACGGCTGTAAAAAGGATGCATGGAAAAAACCCACATACAGCTCACTACAGGCATTGCTCTTATCGAGGACCCGGATATAGGTCAACCATAAAATACCCGGCTGTAAGGATAAACAGACAAGGATTCCACCATCATCATCAATGCCCGGCTGTAAGTCCCCGGATGGAAAAAGGACCCGGATGAATACACTACATGTACAAGATTCCGGATGTACACGGATGTAAACAAGTGCCCGGATGAATGAACAGGTCAGTACATGCATTCCTATCATTCAAATGACCTTGAACTATAGTGATCACTTGCCCTCCCCGTGATGGAAAATACCTATCATTCCATACAGTCAGACATACCCAAGTCACGCCCGATTCACGCAGACCGGAAGTGACGTCATACCTGCGCAAAAACACCTGCGCACTCGTCCAAATGTTATTTGTGCGGTCTTTTGTATACTACTATTGTATCTCAGCCACGCTTCTATTGTGACTGTTCATATGAACATTATGCAGGTCCTGTAGTACACGGTGTTAATACGGCCCATAATAAGTGGAATTATACAGAAGTTGCACCAAAGATCTTGTCAACTGCGATCGGGCTTTGCTAGGTGAACGTGCGCTAGCTGGTTTAAGCTGTGGTTTAAAATAACAAAGCTTTTGACAGGATATGTATATATATATATATATCAGACTAAATAACACTATTGTCAGAAAATTAATAATTTAATAAAAATTCGAATATCTCTACTGATACGCAAACCTTTATAATTATTGGACTGGCTCAATAGCCGTACAAAAAGATAAATGTATTTATTTTCTGATGTATATAGGTCACACCTGTTCCACAAAATCATAGAGTTCCGCTCCAAACTCCACCCCTGTCGGACCTCCTCCCACTATCACGGTATGTAAGAGACGTGTGGCTTCCTCCTCAGAAATGCCTGGTTGTATAGCAAGCTCTAAGTTACTCAACAGCTGATTCCGAATATGCCTGGCATCTCTGACCTCCTGTTATATCAAGCACAAACACTACATGGTAATTACTGGAGTATATGCACGAAGAACAGGTATGACATCAGTTAGTGATATAATGTGATGTGCAAAACAGAGATGGCTATGTTTTAAATATGGGACGCAACATATTGGCAATCCGTCATTTCTCATTTCATATAGATATATAGATGTATAGCGAAATGTAGCCATTTTTCTTGAAGCACTTCATGTACGGTAACGTAAATATAATTGAACAGGGACAGGTATATAATCTCGCAAAGTTATATTTTTCAGGATATTGAAACAATCTATAAATCGTTACCTTCAAGAAGTAAGCATAGGTGTCTGCCCCTGGTACATTAAATGTATTACTTAGGGCACCGACACCAATGACGAGTTTGTCAAAGACGAGGTCGTACTCATGTCCGGGTTTAAGGAAGCTCTCACATCGTACAGTTCTCTTAGCAATGTCGAGTGCAATAGCCCGGGACAAGTGGAAATGGTCGTTCTGTCGGAAACCAGTAAAGCGGATTGGTTCGGTGATCGATCTGATAAAAGTGAACAGAACAAAAACTTCAAACCGTTCTCAATTATGAGAAAGATAATTACTTAAGCATCAATATTGCATATATGCTAGTGTTGTTCCGGCGCCCAGTACATACAGACAAGTATATACAGATGGGGAGGTGATAGTCACAAAGTGACAAATAGTTTCTGTGTCGTAGTAGTTGCTGAATATTTGTATTCAACCAAAAGCTCAAAGTCACATTATCTATGTGTGGCGGGCACATCTCCCGACCCGCCCTCATTTTTTAGTGAAACAAGGAGAATTTAATTTAAAACTGGATGCTGTCGATCGAACACCGTCAAGGAGACGTCCCATTTACACACGAAGTTCCCGTTTGCACATGGAGAAAAGGAAACATTCAATATATTTAATGGGTATTTTCAATGGAATTTTCAAATGGATGAAAAGTGTGGAAATACATAATTTAATGTGAACTGAGAATATTAGATTTTTATTTTTTTATTTTTTATATTTGTCTGAAAGAGGAGAAAATGGCCACGGAAAACGCTGTAACGTCAGCTAGGGAACATGCCAGTCTGTCTAGTCACATTCCATATTGAGAGGAATTGATTGATCAGCTGGGAACATCTTTTCATACTATTTCAAAGTTTGACCACGCATACAAGTACAGAGATAGTAAAATAATAGTTCAGATAAATAATTACATCATCATCAATTTATCGAAGAAAGCACTGCAACAGTACTGATACGAATTCGTTGACGTGTTTGGAAAGACGTGCTACCAGGTGGCGCCACCAATGAGCAAATGGATGAAACAACAAGCAACATATTGTGGCAATGTATTCACATACTTAATTTGTGAAAAATCTATAAAAAAAAAATCCAATTTTATTGTGCGGAAACTAAATTATAATTTGGCCTATGAGTGTGTGTGGATGGAATGTATAATCCAAAGTGACATAATGTGACAAGAAATTCACATACAAGAATGACAAGAATTTGAAGAAAATAATCATTTTTCTAATTGTGTTGCCCAGAAACAAAAGTTTAACATTCATGTGGCGTCACCTATGGATGTGTGTTGACGAAAACTGATTTTGACTGATATATCGTGGCATGATATCCACCAAAAAAAATGGAAGGAATCCGTTGAGTCATTCTAATTGTTTTGTCTGGAGAAGGAATTCCAGGTGGCGCCACCAATGTGCATATGTAGATGAAACAACAAGCACGATATTGTGGCAAGGTATCCACATACTAAATCTGTAAAGAATCTGTTAAGTGATTTTAATCTTATGTTGTGATGAAACGTAATTACAGTTTGGCCGCCAGGAGGTGCAACATATAGGAATGGATGGAGTGAATGGAATCCAAAGTGACATCTTGTGGCAAGGTATCTACATACAAAACTTGGGAAGAATCTGATCCGTCGTTCTATTTCTATTGTGTGGAAGCAAAATTTGAAAATTGCCCAGGTGGCTCCACCTTTGGGAAATAATAGGCGGAAACGATCCTAAGCAACATCTTATATCATGATATCCACATACCAAAATTGAAAAAAATGTACTACAAATGCAAATGAGAATATGTAAATCAGTATAGAGGATATACATTGAACCAATGGTCAGACACTTTACCATAGGTTCAAATGGAAAAATTGTATACAAGAGAAACTGTAGTTAAAATTTTCCCTTTTTGAAAGTGAATAAGCGTCTTCCTCCAGACATGGACAATATCCATGACAAATATTAAGTTGATTGCCAAAGGCATTGAAAAGTTATCCAGCGGACACATTGTTCAAATGGAAAATTCGCATATAGTACACCTCAGTAGTAGGGAAAGAGTATTTCGATGCGTATTCGCCTCACTGCGCATGCGCGAGAAAGTGGTGTGCGTCATGAGGTGTGCGCAGGAGTGTTCTGCGCAAGTGTATGACGTCACTTCCGGTCTGGATGAATAGCGCGTGACCTTGGGGGCATGTATTCCTCCGCGGTGATGCGGTCTGGCGGTGATGCGGTCTGCCTCCGCGGACCGAAAGTAGTCCCAAATACGTGGGTTTTCGTGAGAATGTTCGGCAATCTGTAGGGACCGCTAATGGACCGATTGGGTCGAGTGAGGTATCAATGTAAAGCATACGTGAGGGAGTATCTAAGGGGCTGGGTGTGAGGTGGAACTGACGTCATTCTGCGCATGCGCAGTAGAGAAACGGTATGGAAAAAGACGTTCTGGGGCCTAGGTGGGCCACTAATGGGCCGATGGAGTCGTATGAGGTATCAATGTGAAGCATTCGTGAGGGAGCATCCACCTGGACTAGTATTTTGTTCGTTGTCAACATTCTGCGCATGCACAGACAGGGAATTGTGGGAAAAGGGTACGGAAATAGACGTTTTGGGGTTTAGGTGGGCCACTAGTGGGCCGATTGGAGCGAGTGAGGTATCAATGTAAAGCATACATGAGGGAGTATCCAACGGACTGGGTGTGACGTGGAACTGACGTCATTCTGCGCATGCGCAGTAGAGAAAGTGTATCGAAATAGACGTTTTGGGGCCTAGGTGGGCCACTAATGGGCCGATGGAGTCGTATGAGGTATCAATGCGAAGCATTCGTGAGGGAGCATCCACCTGGACTAGTGTGTCGTTCGTTGTCAACATTCTGCGCATGCGCAGACAGGGAATTCTGAGAAAAGCGTATGGAAATAGACGTGTTGGGGTCTAGGTGGGCCACTAGTGGGCCGATTGGATCGAGTGAGGTATCAATGTGAAGCATATGTGAGGGGGCATCCGCCTGGACTAGTGTGTCGTTCGTGTTCAACATTCTGCTGCGCAGGTCACGTGGTTTGGTGGGTGGTGTGTGACGTCACTTCCGGTTTTCGGAATGACCTCCGAACACAGAAGAGTTCTATTTTTTTCCTTAGACGTATGGAATGCATGTACTAGAACATCCGGGACCTCTTCAACATCCGGTAGCTTTTCAACATCCGGGACCTCTTCAGCATCCGGGGTTTTCCCCGGCCGCAGCGCGCGCGGGTTATCCGGCCGCACGCGCGCGCGGGATATCCGGCCGCACGCCTGAGCGTCATCACCGAAGGTGCGCGGGTGAATTTCGGGTCAAAAGGTCAAAGGTCACATCCAGGTCAAAAGGTCAAAGGTCTCCCTTTCGGCAATGTTCGGCAACAATGTTGCGGCATCGATATACAGAGCTTGAACACAAAAAGGGGATTGTAAATTAACCTGGGAAGGATGGGCAGTTCCATTTGGACCAATCAGGCGTCGAGAAAAAGAGCCAATGAGCGATCGATAAAAGAACCAATGGACGGGTACTAGAATTTCGCTCACGTCTGCGCCTACATCCGGGTACTAGGATGCTTTCGCCTACGTCCGCGCCTACATCCGGGTTCTTGTACATCCGGGTAATGTTTTCTGGACATTGATGGGTTACATTTGGCCCCATCCTAGGCCACTGATTGGCTACTTTCTCCACGGTGTTCAAAGCCAGTTTCACCGAATCCCCACATGTCCGTTATAGCCTCCATGCATTATGCTCATATAGAAAACACACAAGACAGGGTTTTGTTCGGTGAGATCTCATTTTTTTTTTATTCAACAATAACTAACAACACCAACGTGAGAACAACCACCTGAAAACTGAAGCCCAGAACAGGGGGCTTGTACATTGAAATCGATAGAACTTAAGCCCAGAACAGGGGGCTTTTCGTGAAAGAACTTAAGCCCAGAATAGGGGGCTTTTCGTGAACGAACTTAAGCCCAGAACGGGGCTTGTACATTGAAATGATGGGCGGCCCGGTCATATACGAGTACATCTCGGTCCTCGGCCATGGGTTACTCTTCAAACATCTGTACGATGGTAAATAAGGTTCTTCCCCGGCATCGATGGTACGGGTAAAACAAGCAATATTGTCCGCACACGCTACTGGTCAGGCTTTGCAACGTTTGACTGTTCTAACACCACGTCTCTGTGCCTTGATCCATGAAGTCTGTTAAATCGGGATGGAGGGGTGGCAGGCTGTACGGGTCAAAGTATTCGCCCTGCTGTTCTGTCAAGTACACGCCCACCCAATGTTCACCGGGCCGATCCATCGGGTCCGTGTTGAGAACGTAAGCAGCAGGATACATACGGTCTAATGGGAACACATCTCGGCCGAACACCCCTTGAAAGACCATACGTGTCTCTGGGTCATTCTCCAGCACGGTGGTTATCTGGTCTGTATCCATGTTAGGTGGCAAAGTCACACAGGACGTTGCGCGCCTTGTCCTCTTGAATGATGTTGTCAAACTCGGCGTAGCAGATCACATTGACGGTGCTCCGGAGGGCTCGTGCAAAGTGGATTTCCAACCGTAAATTGCCTTGCTTGGCGTGGGCCAGCTGATGGTCGTTCTCTAAGGTGGGGATCAGATCGAAACAGAACAACGTGTATCCGTTCGCGTAGTCCTCCCGACTGATCATATTCCCTTCGTCCTGGTTGATTTGACCGGTGGCTGTAAACAGGCTCTGATAGGCTCGAATGAAATTCGCGCGCCCAAAGTTCGGTGTTAAGGCCGTGGCTGGGACCTGTTGTCTGTCCACATGCAGGGCCACAAAATTAATGCCGAAATGTTTAAAGTCAAACGGGTTCTCTGGGTAGGCTCCGCTGAAACTGGTATTTTCCACACAGGCCAGGATCAATCGCTTGGGTAGTTCCCCTAGGAACAGGTTTTCTTTGTCGGCGCTCATATTTCCAGCCGACACAGAGAACACTTTGGTTTGCACACGCCGGATAGGGTACTGGGCTGGTTTTGTTTCCAAGGCTTTGAGGTGTCCCAATTGAACGGCTGGATTCGGTTTCACTTTTTGGACATACAGGACTGCGTCTTGGATGACAATCTTATAGTCAGCAGCATGCCCCTCTACGTTAGTGGCCATCAAGGCGAAGGTCGAAGGCACCCGTATCAGTCGGATTTTGATGGGGATCTTGTTCAAGAGGTACCGGTCTTGCATGAACATGTCTGCGTGCAGTCGACCCATGAGATCCACCGAGACACCGTTCGCGGTGAAAGCCTTCCGTTTGTTATATCCCACATTGTCGCTCTCTACGCCCATGTGCTCGGCTGTGTCCTGGTAGAATAAAGCGGCTGTCAGCTGAGATTTTTTAGCCTTTCGTCCATACGGCAACAGCGTCTCGATGTAGGCTCGATAGGGGTACGTGTTGGTCGAGTCACTGATGAGTTTGTCGCTGAGAAATATATCCACCTGTTGAAACATAGAGTGCAGTCAGATATTCGTCGGGTCCACCGTTGCTTGGTTGACGATTCTGGAGCCATCCCCATTGCCGACCTTGGCTTTCACATACAAGTATGTATGGGCTAAATCCACATAGGCCGTATCCGCATTACTGATGGTGAACTCGATGGGTCCTGTTTCGTTGATGCTGGAGAGCGGGAGATGGTCCACCCATAATACTTGTTCGGCACTGGTCTGTGTGGGCGGAACGGTCCACAAATCAAATTCACTGTTGGTGGAGGGGCAAGACTCTGCGTGGATTAAGGACATGTTTAAGAAAAGATATTCTGGGTCTTCGATGTGCGTCGTCGCTGGGTCGGTCGTCGACTGGTGCGTGGTCTCGCTGGTGCAGGTCATTTATTCCCTACGGTGCGTTGTGCTTTGGCCACCAAGACGCCTCCTGCTTCTTTGGCCCGCCGTTTCAAGGCTTCTTTGGGTGCCGTACCCCCAAAACATCACCGGCCACTTGCAATCCACTGCGTACCGCTTGTTTGCCGATTGCTTTTACCCCACGCGTCACCAAGGGCAGGAAGGTTTTTGACGATGCTCCCGAGTATGTTTCCCAGCCCATGTCCTCGTTGCATGTGTGCAGCACTAAAGACCGGAAGGCCACCTTCGGCCTGTTGGGCATAATAGTCCATATAGCTGCGTGCATCGCATTCGTAGGGCACCTTCATTATACAAAGTGGAGAGCACGTGCTTGTCGAAAATGAAGTGTCAGCACCACTTTTCCTCGTTCGAATGCCACCGGTCGTCCCGTGTCATCTCCTATATCCACCGTGATAGTGTTGATGTCGGTTTGTCGTACGGGTAGGTAGAGCATGTGGGTGAAATTGTGGGTAACTTGATCTCCATACGTATTTTTAATGGGGACCAACCGTAAGAGAGGTGTGTTGATATCGCCCACGATGTGATTGTCGACCACGTCCGAGTAGACGAGTCCGTACATACCCGATTTCATATCCATGGGGATCTGGCCATGGTCCTCGGATGGACCCGTGTAGGTCGAGTGAGTGAGACCCAGCATTTGCTGTAGGATACGACACTCACGTTGGGGGTGAGGATGATATGTGCCTTGTCGTTGTGTGCGTTGTAATCGAAGTCCACGTGATTCTTGAAGGGAAAGCTTTTGATGGGTTTTGAAACATTCGTGAGCTCCCGTAGAGCCTTATAATGCAACAGTCTTGTCAGCCCCTGCATGAACTCCTTGGGAGTATCGTATTGGCCTTCGGGGAGGGTGAGTCGGGTGTCTTTGCCTTCGTAGGTCACCTCATACCACACTTCATTGGCTCGCACGTTGTACCACGAGTAACGGTATTGGATATCCACGAGGCCACATTCCCAGCGTCCAGGTAAATGCAACGGTTGCGGTAACTGGGTCACGTACTTGGCCAAGGTGTTGTCAGGAAACACATTCAGCGAACTCTTACTGGGTAGGGTGAGGTAAAACATGGCGACTGAGCTGTCCTGCTGCTGCTGTTGGTTTTAATAGGTGTTCCAGGCCTTGGGCGGTTGTGTCCGGCGTCGTGTTCGTCGCGGTGACTTGCTACGTGTCACGGCTCTGGAGATGTGGGGTGTCTTGATCAAGGGTGGTTTTTTAAAGGCGTGAAAAGAAGGTGCCCGTCTTGGTGGTGTTTTGGGGGGTAACTCCGTTTCCCACTCGGCTTCCCAAGAAGGTAGTGGGCCACTCGGCGATTGCTGGGTCCGCTGCATCCAGGCCCAGCGCTGGGGGTTCCCCACCAATTCCTGTGGTACATGCATGTCTTTCAAGCCTTGAGCGAAGACCTCCCATCCTCGAGGATCCGTGTGCGACCTGCGTTGACACATCAGGTCATTCACTAAATCCGTCATGTGGGTACCGGGGACCACCTGATTCCGTACCAGTAGTTCGCTTTTATCATTCCAAGTCATGTTAGGATTCTGTTTCATCCGTTATAATACCAGGCTAGCTTGTTTCTTGAACGATGCAGGTACACTCTTCAGGACTTCGTCTTCCACCCAATGTGAGACGTGTTTTATAGACCATGTCACACATGCGCACCTATACGTAGCTCTACGGGTGTAGTCCGTGATACGTACTATTCTGATTGGTTAGTCCAAAAAAGAGAGCAACAACAACAAAGATTACAGGTCAATCCTTTTATTATGCGTGAATCGGGCGTGACCTGGGGACCTGATAGGAATGCATGTACTGACCTGTCTGTGGGGTTTTTTCGCCAGAATTTCGCTGACGTCCGCGCCTGCATTCGGGTATGTATGAGGGTCGGGTAAATGGGGCGTGACCTGGGAACATGATAGGAATGCATGTACTGACCTGTCTGCGGTTTTTTTTCTATGTATGAGGGTCTGGGTGAATGGGGCGTGACCTGGGAACATGATGGGTTTTTTCTATGTATGAGGGTCTGGGTGAATGGCGCGTGACCTGAGAACATGATAGGAATGCATGTACTGACATGTCTGTGGGTTTTTTCCGCCAGAATTTCGCTGACGTCCGCGCCTGCATCCGGGTGATTGGGGCTTGACCTGGGAACATGGTAGGAATGCATGTATTGACCTGTCTGTGGGGGTTTTCCCGCCAGAATTTCGCTGACGTCCGCGCCTGCATCCGGGTACTTCTATGTAGGTGTATAAAAGTGGGAATTTTTAGGGCATTGCTGCATTCATTGGTCTGCTTGACCTGACCAACCTGAGCCTGCCTGACCAGCCTGCGCCTATCTGACGAGAGGAGCTACTTGCCTGAGCCTCACCAGTGCAACCTCACCAGCCTGATGTTCACTTGCACAACTTGCTAGAAGCAGTTTATTCGTCTAGATAATTTACGTCGCCACGAAACCTCCACCCACAACGATGCACGGTATACTTGTATAACCTGCGCACGGTCATTCAATCGGGAGGATAATTTACTGTGCCACGAAGGCTCATTCCACGAGGGGACGACGGAACAACGTAACGATTGGGACGACAAACGACCCAGTCAGTTAAGACGGCATCAGCGTTTGATTCACACCACGTCTCTACGGTTTGGGCGACAACTTTCCATTAAAGGGGCACCCAGGAGGGTCAGACCCAGTGAAGATGAGCCCGTAGAGACGAATGCCACTAGTGATGCGATTACAGAGAGCCCGACTATACCCACAGTTCAGAAGAGCCTAGATATCCAGCCAGTCCCTAGCATTACTGTTGCCAGTCATACGCTTGACGTAGCCTGGGTATGATGTAACATTGGGGATAATAAACTGTATAAACACTGCTGAACTTGTTGTTATTCACGACAACCGCTTTCCGCTATACTTGGATGAAATATATACCCCGATGTGATATAGTGCCCTTGCACACTTCCGGTGAGGACGCGCAGGCCTGCGGCCGGAAAACCCGCGCGCTGCCGCCGGGCCGGGCCGGGGAAACCCGAATGTTGAAGAGGTCCCGGATGTTGAAAAGCTCCCGGATGTTGAAGAGGTCCCGGATGTTCTAGTACATGCATTCCATACGTATAAGGAAAAAATTAGAACTCTTCTGTCAGCTGTCATGCTGCTCAGTCACCACCCAGCTGTCTTGCTGCTCAGTCACCACCCAGCTGTCATGCTGATCAGTCACCACCAAGCTGTCATGCTGCTCAGTCACCACCCAGCTGTCATGTTGCTCTGTCACCACCCACCTGTCATGCTGCTCAGTCACCACCCAGCTGTCATGCTGCTCAGTCACCAAGAAGGGCGTACATGACGACAAATCCCACAGCCTTATAGCACAGTCGATAATATGTAATGGTGAATCCACAAGGCCTCTAGTTCGATGCATTTGATACAAAGTTTATTACACATTTCTCTCACCTGAATTCTAAGGTGCCCACAGTTGTGCTGGCCAGCAATGGAGTGAACAAGAAATGGTTTCTGGGGCTGACAACAATAACATCATAGAGTTTCTTGTCGATATTTTTCAGTAAACTGTAACTACTCCATCCCGTTCCAAGGATGATCAGTTTTTGTCTTTCCGTGGATTTCCGAGCATCTTTATTATAACTTCGAAAACTGCTGACACTGTTAATCGAAGTACCTGGTACTGTAGCCATCGACACAAGCCTGGAATTTGCAGAAGCTTTGTTCATAACACCGAGGCATGCCAGACAATTGGCACAAATTTGCTGATTTTTCATAGAGTTCAGTATAATATTATTCATCAAATTCATTTTGTCTGCTTGTTTTATTCCTGGTATTGAAAAAAGTATCTGATTGAACTGACCGATTTCAGTGTGTTCAATACCTGCCTTGTCCGTCTTCTAATAAAAACTGCCTCTTCAGCTTCGTTATGTGCATATCCCTGTTGATAAAAAGAGGAATTTATGAATGAGTAGGGCAAAGCAGCTATAATAAAGGTTCGATTTGTAGTTTTCAATTCGAGCACCATCGTTTGTACATGTATTAGGACGTACTGTACGTGACATAATCCAACCAAAACTATTATATATTGAAAAAAAAGAAGAAATGATTTGGAGGCCTAGACTTCCATAAATATGATCCTACAGACGAGCCGATCAATGTTAACATACCGAACAGTTGCCACAACCAGATAGAATCCCAGAATCCATCGAAAGGCCAGTGCCCAAATCGGACATAAGCTTTAAATCACATTGAGATATAGAGTACGAGGGTATGTTCCAGGGAATACGGCATAAGCCAAATGAGCCATCGAGAAGCCTGCAAAGAAGATATTATTATCGAACAAAGCAGTCACCGGTGGACCACGTCCAAAAACCCAAAAGCAACTAGAGGACACAAACTGTTACATCAAACACAAACTGTTACATCAAACACAAACTGTTACATCAAACACAAACTGTTACATCAAACACAAACTGTTACATCAAACACAAACTGTTACATCAAACACAAACTGTTACGTCAAACACAAACTGTTACATCAAACACAAACTGTTACATCAAACACAAACTGTTACATCAAACACAAACTGTTACATCAAACACAAACTGTTACGTCAAACACAAACTGTTACGTCAAACACAAACTGTTACATCAAACACAAACTGTTACATCAAACACAAACTGTTACATCAAACACAAACTGTTACGTCAAACACAAACTGTTACGTCAAACACAAACTGTTACATCAAACACAAACTGTTACGTCAAACACAAACTGTTACATCAAACACAAACTGTTACATCAAACACAAACTGTTACGTCAAACACAAACTGTTACATCAAACACAAACTGTTACATCAAACACAAACTACTGAGCACTACCAGGAAGAGCTGACCTTTCACCTTTCACCTTTCATCTCAAACATCTTACATTCTTCTCAGATGTCTGCTCGATTCCTGTCCTATTATATCTCCCACTCTACATCCATAAACCTGAAAATCCAGATCATCCCTGACCCAAACTTTGCAACGCTGGCACTAAAATGGGATATATCCGCCGCCATCTGATGTCTCAGCCCCGAGCTCTGTGCAAGAAACGTAAGACACTCTCAACGATAACAATGCACCAGAGAGGACCATCCCGCCTCTTCACGCTAACATATCATACAAAGGTCATCCATGACTTAATTCAGAACCTAATCTAACCCGACTACGTCCAATATGGCCTGTTGTATCTATACAAGTACTTCTAGTTTGAGGGTTCTATCGTCCAATATGGCCTGTTGTATCTATACAAGTACTTCTAGTTTGAGGGTTCTATCGTCCAATATGGCCTGTTGTATCTATACAAGTACTTCTAGTTTGAGGGTTCTATCGTATCAAGTGCTCAGTCATGACATAATTCATTGATTCATTGTGAACCCAGCGTAACAGCTCATTCTCAGCCATTTTCCATCATCAATATGTTTGCTACCTTAGACTTATTGATGACATATAGTGAGACCACTGGCACAGTAATGACGAACACATGTATCCCCCCAACAACTCATTATAGAGCAACAGTTCCCGTGCCAGCCACGTCATATCTCCAATGATGTACATTTCTATATCGATGAAATTCCTTCATTTGACTCCACGACACAACATAGCTTAAGGTGTTCTAAAGCTAGTTCAACAACGCCCACCACACGACTAACCCTGAAATTCAAAATATTCGAAGGAAGAGATGTTTAATCGCGGCACGACAATCCCAAACTACAACGATAGCCAAACGGACATTGCTACCGTCTATGATTAGCTGTTCTTATCCCAACATCAAGGAGTCCTTGGTCTACAGTCAAACCCTATGTTAAATTGCATTTGCTCTGACACAAATGACCGCGACGCTCATCTCACCAACGCAAGTCAAATAAATACAGTACATGGAGAACCAGGCGAACCAGAAACTATTTCAATACCCTAATAATCCCAGCGATCACAACATGATAGATGTTGTCTGTACACCCCATAAGTAAAGGCCACTCCCACTTATTGTAACTGATTTTAAACAAATTATCAAAAGAGGACGAAACGCCCGGGCCAGTGAGAAAACTATCATGCATCCCTCAACAGAAAATCGGCGACATAAATCCACCTTTCTCCCCAACTAACGACATAAATCCACCTTTCTCCCCAACTAACGACATAAATCCACCTTTCTCCCCAACTAACGACATAAATCCACCTTTCTCCCCAACTAACGACATAAATCCACCTTTCTCCCCAACTAACGACATAAATCCACCTTTCTCCCCAACTAGCGACATAAATCCACCTTTCTCCCCAACTAACGACATAAATCCACCTTTCTCCCCAACTAGCGACATAAATCCACCTTTCTCCCCAACTAACGACATAAATCCACCTTTCTCTCCAACTAACGACATAAATCCACCTTTCTCCCCAACTAACGACCAAAATGCATTGCAAAGCAAAATCGTCGATGTAAACTGTGTCACCCTGGCATTAATTATTCCACGACTATTGGACTCAACAACAACATCTTCCATATCAAAGTCAACCTCACCTGTCAAAGGTAAAAACAGAGTTTAAAGCTCCTTTTGCCATGACCCCCATCGTGGTATATATTGGAAGGTAAGCGATAATATTTAACGCTGGTGGAAACAGAAGAACGATGTAATGTGACAAGAATCCATATTATCTCCAATTACAAGCGTCTAGTCCGTCATTCATAATCCAGCCGTCGTCCATTAGAGAATATCCGCGTCCATAATCCAAAGACCTATTCCATATTCCATATAACAGTATTAGCACCAAATTCAAAAAGACATCGTAGTATACATAAACATAGGCTTGTTTCCTGCAAGAGAGAAGCGGCCAACAGTTTTCAATGATGCCGGCAAGACATCATGATGTTCCAAAAATATCAAATCCGTATCGCTGATCAGTATTCTTAATCCAAAATATTCGTTGTAAAGTCGTCATCTAAAGAATGATGTATCTCAGTCACGCTTTGATTGTGACTGTTCATATGAGTACCATGAGGATCTTGAAGTACATGGGTTCATACGGCCCCTAGCCCCGGGTTAAGCGGAATTAGACACAAGTTACGAAACGTAGCGCCATAGATCTTGCACGCTACGTTCGTATTTTGCTATCAGCATGCGATATGTATCGCCAAATTTGAGAAACTTTGAGTGAAGGCGCTTGGTGGAATAGCGCTGTTTTATAAGTTTCTGCAACAATGTTTTGTGACGTTGACCTACTGACTGCAGAGTGTTATGGCTTCCTGTATCTTCGTCACGCTGACTGAAAGACACACCCGGAAATATAGGATGCCCCATAATTCCCACTATTGACAATATGTCGCCCAGACATTCACCACTCCCTCAACAAGGTTAACCGAAAGACTATACTGTGAAGTCATGTGGCTCTGTCAGTATGTCGGCACCTCTTCCCACTTCCCTTATATGTGTTGTAATTTTTACCTGTATATGGCGAGATTCTGCTGATGGACGTTTCGTCCCCGAAGCCCGCCCCCTGTACATACCTTTTGGTCTTTGGTATATGTTGGCATTTGTGGGAAGTTGATGCTGGGTCGACATCGGGCCTTACAGACTAGTCTTTTGTGTTAAATGCCGTCTTTTTCATCTGACGACGATACAGCTCACCAATCCCCAGTGTACAGCGAAACAGCTCGCCAGTTACCAATATTCGAGTTGTCAGAGCATTTCCATCATAGCTCTCTAGATTTGTATCTAATACCGCTTATGCCGGTGCTAGGGACCGTGTGATCATATCATCCAAGTTGTCACATGAACAAGTACAATTAAAGCGTACCTGAGATACAACACCTATCACGAATCGTTAGATTCTTGGTATGTGCTTTAGAATAGGTTAACCGAAAGACTATACTGTGAAGTCATGTGGCTCTGTCAGTATGTCGGCACCTCTTCCCACTTCTCTTATATGTGTTGTAATTATTAATTTCAACAACCCACCATGCATAGCCAGGTCGACACTGTGGATGTCCATGTAGAGGCGCTGCAGAGGAGAATGTCACACGGAGATGACCTCCACGTCATACGTATGACCCTACCGGAAAACACCTTACACGTACACCCGAACCCGCTTAATCTATCCGTATACCCTTATTTTGAGTTTGAGGTATCAACAAATCATCACACAGCTTAGCTATGGAAATATTCCCATTTATGTTAACATATTCATTGCCTTCACAGTTCATTGACTTATTGCCGCCTTCTCTTATCACCAATGATATACATGCGATATATTGATGACAGTTTTGTTATTCGGGCTCACGGTAAATGAGAGATTCAAACGTTTCACCAGACCTCAGTTTGGAACATTCGATTTAGAAGATGCAGTTCCTCGACATGATAGTCATGACCCGAAACACTATCGCCGTAGTTCTCCACAATGTCTATTTACTCATCCATATTATTTATCTATCTAAAATAAATTGGAATTTGAAAAAAGTATTTTTCGATTCCCTATAACCCTTCAAGTAACCCTATGGCAGCGCATACAGTTTGATAAACGTGTAATATGACCTGCATTTTCTGTTATTGAAAATTTGTTACATGTGATTAAAGCATATTAAAATACAACTTAACTAAAATGTGAAACGATAAAAAACAGTTATATCCAATTATTTTTAGGATGACACTTCCTTGGTAAAGCACAAATACTAGTGCTGGATGGGTCAGGCCCGTGCGAGACTCGAACCCGCGCCCTCAGAGTTTGGCACCAAATCGCCAGCAGTAAATGCAAGCGCTCTAGACCACTCGGCCACTTCAGCTTCCACAAGCTGAGGTAGCCGAGTGGTCTAGAGCGCTTGCATTTACTGCTGGCGATTTGGTGCCAAACTCTGAGGGCGCGGGTTCGAGTCTGTGCTTCACCAAGAAAGTGTCATCCTAAAAAGAATTGGATATGTTTACCTACTTTCTAAATGGCATTAGTATAGATAAAATACACATATCAAGTCCCAAAAAATGGTACGATTTATACACATTTCTACCTACACGCTTAAAACTAAAGTGTTGAAACTTACTCGTAGAGTGTTGAAATAACCCTTTAAGTGTGTCCACAGGGACAACACTTAAAGAGCAGTCCCCGTGGACACACTTAAAGGTTTATTCCAACACTTTACGAGTAAGTTTCAACACTTTAGTTTTAAGCGTGTACCATGCAATTACACCCTTCTCAACGCATGTGCTCGAGCGAACGTGGTCCCCTTAATTATTTCAATACCCTAATAATCCCAGCGATCACAACATGATAGATGTTGTCTGTACACCCCATAAGTAAAGGCCACTCCCACTTATTGTAACTGATTTTAAACAAATTATCAAAAGAGGACGAAACGCCCGGGCCAGTGAGAAAACTATCATGCATCCCTCAACAGAAAATCGGCGACATAAATCCACCTTTCCCCCCAACTAACGACATAAATCCACCTTTCTCCCCAACTAACGACATAAATCCACCTTTCTCCCCAACTAACGACATAAATCCACCTTTCTCCCCAACTAACGACATAAATCCACCTTTCTCCCCAACTAACGACATAAATCCACCTTTCTCCCCAACTAACGACATAAATCCACCTTTCTCCCCAACTAGCGACATAAATCCACCTTTCTCCCCAACTAGCGACATAAATCCACCTTTCTCCCCAACTAACGACATAAATCCACCTTTCTCCCCAACTAACGACATAAATCCACCTTTCTCCCCAACTAACGACATAAATCCACCTTTCTCCCCAACTAACGACATAAATCCACCTTTCTCCCCAACTAGCGACATAAATCCACCTTTCTCCCCAACTAGCGACCAAAATGCATTGCAAAGCAAAATCGTCGATGTAAACTGTGTCACCCTGGCATTAATTATTCCACGACTATTGGACTCAACAACAACATCTTCCATATCAAAGTCAACCTCACCTGTCAAAGGTAAAAACAGAGTTTAAAGCTCCTTTTGCCATGACCCCCATCGTGGTATATATTGGAAAGTAAGCGATAATATTTAACGCTGGTGGAAACAGAAGAACGATGTAATGTGACAAGAATCCATATTATCTCCAATTACAAGCGTCTAGTCCGTCATTCATAATCCAGCCGTCGTCCATTAGAGAATATCCGCGTCCATAATCCAAAGACCTATTCCATATTCCATATAACAGTATTAGCACCAAATTCAAAAAGACAATCATAGTATACATAAACATAGGCTTGTTTCCTGCAAGAGAGAAGCGGCCAACAGTTTTCAATGATGCCGGCAAGACATCATGATGTTCCAAAAATATCAAATCCGTATCGCTGATCAGTATTCTTAATCCATAATATTCGTTGTAAAGTCGTCATCTAAAGAATGATGTATCTCAGTCACGCTTTGATTGTGACTGTTCATATGAGTACCATGAGGATCTTGAAGTACATGGGTTCATACGGCCCCTAGCCCGGGTTAAGCGGAATTAGACACAAGTTACGAAACGTAGCGCCATAGATCTTGCACGCTACGTTCGTATTTTGCTATCAGCATGCGATATGTATCGCCAAATTTGAGAAACTTTGAGTGAAGGCGCTTGGTGGAATAGCGCTGTTTTATAAGTTTCTGCAACAATGTTTTGTGACGTTGACCTACTGACTGCATTTTATCCAAGGTGTTTCCAGAGTGTTATGGCTTCCTGTATCTTCGTCACGCTGACTGAAAGACACACCCGGAAATATAGGATGCCCCATAATTCCCACTATTGACAATATGTCGCCCAGACATTCACCACTCCCTCAACAAGGTTAACCGAAAGACTATACTGTGAAGTCATGTGGCTCTGTCAGTATGTCGGCACCTCTTCCCACTTCCCTTATATGTGTTGTAATTTTTACCTGTATATGGCGAGATTCTGCTGATGGACGTTTCGTCCCCGAAGCCCGCCCCCTGTACATACCTTTTGGTCTTTGGTATATGTTGGCATTTGTGGGAAGTTGATGCTGGGTCGACATCGGGCCTTACAGACTAGTCTTTTGTGTTAAATGCCGTCTTTTTCATCTGACGACGATACAGCTCACCAATCCCCAGTGTACAGCGAAACAGCTCACCAGTTACCAATATTCGAGTTGTCAGAGCATTTCCATCATAGCTCTCTAGATTTGTATCTAATACCGCTTATGCCGGTGCTAGGGACCGTGTGATCATATCATCCAAGTTGTCACATGAACAAGTACAATTAAAGCGTACCTGAGATACAACACCTATCACGAATCGTTAGATTCTTGGTATGTGCTTTAGAATAGGTTAACCGAAAGACTATACTGTGAAGTCATGTGGCTCTGTCAGTATGTCGGCACCTCTTCCCACTTCTCTTATATGTGTTGTAATTATTAATTTCAACAACCCACCATGCATAGCCAGGTCGACACTGTGGATGTCCATGTAGAGGCGCTGCAGAGGAGAATGTCACACGGAGATGACCTCCACGTCATACGTATGACCCTACCGGAAAACACCTTACACGTACACCCGAACCCGCTTAATCTATCCGTATACCCTTATTTTGAGTTTGAGGTATCAACAAATCATCACACAGCTTAGCTATGGAAATATTCCCATTTATGTTAACATATTCATTGCCTTCACAGTTCATTGACTTATTGCCGCCTTCTCTTATCACCAATGATATACATGCGATATATTGATGACAGTTTTGTTATTCGGGCTCACGGTAAATGAGAGATTCAAACGTTTCACCAGACCTCAGTTTGGAACATTCGATTTAGAAGATGCAGTTCCTCGACATGATAGTCATGACCCGAAACACTATCGCCGTAGTTCTCCACAATGTCTATTTACTCATCCATATTATTTATCTATCTAAAATAAATTGGAATTTGAAAAAAGTATTTTCCGATTCCCTATAACCCTTCAAGTAACCCTATGGCAGCGCATACAGTTTGATAAACGTGTAATATGACCTGCATTTTCTGTTATTGAAAATTTGTTACATGTGATTAAAGCATATTAAAATACAACTTAACTAAAATGTGAAACGATAAAAAACAGTTATATCCAATTATTTTTAGGATGACACTTCCTTGGTAAAGCACAAATACTAGTGCTGGATGGGTCAGGCCCGTGCGAGACTCGAACCCGCGCCCTCAGAGTTTGGCACCAAATCGCCAGCAGTAAATGCAAGCGCTCTAGACCACTCGGCCACTTCAGCTTCCACAAGCTGAGGTAGCCGAGTGGTCTAGAGCGCTTGCATTTACTGCTGGCGATTTGGTGCCAAACTCTGAGGGCGCGGGTTCGAGTCTGTGCTTCACCAAGAAAGTGTCATCCTAAAAAGAATTGGATATGTTTACCTACTTTCTAAATGGCATTAGTATAGATAAAATACACATATCAAGTCCCAAAAAATGGTACGATTTATACACATTTCTACCTACACGCTTAAAACTAAAGTGTTGAAACTTACTCGTAGAGTGTTGAAATAACCCTTTAAGTGTGTCCACAGGGACAACACTTAAAGAGCAGTCCCCGTGGACACACTTAAAGGTTTATTCCAACACTTTACGAGTAAGTTTCAACACTTTAGTTTTAAGCGTGTACCATGCAATTACACCCTTCTCAACGCATGTGCTCGAGCGAACGTGGTCCCCTTAATTATTTCAATACCCTAATAATCCCAGCGATCACAACATGATAGATGTTGTCTGTACACCCCATAAGTAAAGGCCACTCCCACTTATTGTAACTGATTTTAAACAAATTATCAAAAGAGGACGAAACGCCCGGGCCAGTGAGAAAACTATCATGCATCCCTCAACAGAAAATCGGCGACATAAATCCACCTTTCCCCCCAACTAACGACATAAATCCACCTTTCTCCCCAACTAACGACATAAATCCACCTTTCCCCCCAACTAACGACATAAATCCACCTTTCTCCCCAACTAACGACATAAATCCACCTTTCTCCCCAACTAACGACATAAATCCACCTTTCTCCCCAACTAGCGACATAAATCCACCTTTCTCCCCAACTAACGACATAAATCCACCTTTCTCCCCAACTAACGACATAAATCCACCTTTCTCCCCAACTAACGACATAAATCCACCTTTCTCCCCAACTAACGACATAAATCCACCTTTCTCCCCAACTAACGACATAAATCCACCTTTCTCCCCAACTAGCGACATAAATCCACCTTTCTCCCCAACTAACGACATAAATCCACCTTTCTCCCCAACTAGCGACATAAATCCACCTTTCTCCCCAACTAACGACATAAATCCACCTTTCTCCCCAACTAACGACATAAATCCACCTTTCTCCCCAACTAACGACATAAATCCACCTTTCTCCCCAACTAACGACATAAATCCACCTTTCTCCCCAACTAACGACCAAAATGCATTGCAAAGCAAAATCGTCGATGTAAACTGTGTCACCCTGGCATTAATTATTCCACGACTATTGGACTCAACAACAACATCTTCCATATCAAAGTCAACCTCACCTGTCAAAGGTAAAAACAGAGTTTAAAGCTCCTTTTGCCATGACCCCCATCGTGGTATATATTGGAAGGTAAGCGATAATATTTAACGCTGGTGGAAACAGAAGAACGATGTAATGTGACAAGAATCCATATTATCTCCAATTACAAGCGTCTAGTCCGTCATTCATAATCCAGCCGTCGTCCATTAGAGAATATCCGCGTCCATAATCCAAAGACCTATTCCATATTCCATATAACAGTATTAGCACCAAATTCAAAAAGACAATCATAGTATACATAAACATAGGCTTGTTTCCTGCAAGAGAGAAGCGGCCAACAGTTTTCAATGATGCCGGCAAGACATCATGATGTTCCAAAAATATCAAATCCGTATCGCTGATCAGTATTCTTAATCCAAAATATTCGTTGTAAAGTCGTCATCTAAAGAATGATGTATCTCAGTCACGCTTTGATTGTGACTGTTCATATGAGTACCATGAGGATCTTGAAGTACATGGGTTCATACGGCCCCTAGCCCCGGGTTAAGCGGAATTAGACACAAGTTACGAAACGTAGCGCCATAGATCTTGCACGCTACGTTCGTATTTTGCTATCAGCATGCGATATGTATCGCCAAATTTGAGAAACTTTGAGTGAAGGCGCTTGGTGGAATAGCGCTGTTTTATAAGTTTCTGCAACAATGTTTTGTGACGTTGACCTACTGACTGCAGAGTGTTATGGCTTCCTGTATCTTCGTCACGCTGACTGAAAGACACACCCGGAAATATAGGATGCCCCATAATTCCCACTATTGACAATATGTCGCCCAGACATTCACCACTCCCTCAACAAGGTTAACCGAAAGACTATACTGTGAAGTCATGTGGCTCTGTCAGTATGTCGGCACCTCTTCCCACTTCCCTTATATGTGTTGTAATTTTTACCTGTATATGGCGAGATTCTGCTGATGGACGTTTCGTCCCCGAAGCCCGCCCCCTGTACATACCTTTTGGTCTTTGGTATATGTTGGCATTTGTGGGAAGTTGATGCTGGGTCGACATCGGGCCTTACAGACTAGTCTTTTGTGTTAAATGCCGTCTTTTTCATCTGACGACGATACAGCTCACCAATCCCCAGTGTACAGCGAAACAGCTCACCAGTTACCAATATTCGAGTTGTCAGAGCATTTCCATCATAGCTCTCTAGATTTGTATCTAATACCGCTTATGCCGGTGCTAGGGACCGTGTGATCATATCATCCAAGTTGTCACATGAACAAGTACAATTAAAGCGTACCTGAGATACAACACCTATCACGAATCGTTAGATTCTTGGTATGTGCTTTAGAATAGGTTAACCGAAAGACTATACTGTGAAGTCATGTGGCTCTGTCAGTATGTCGGCACCTCTTCCCACTTCTCTTATATGTGTTGTAATTATTAATTTCAACAACCCACCATGCATAGCCAGGTCGACACTGTGGATGTCCATGTAGAGGCGCTGCAGAGGAGAATGTCACACGGAGATGACCTCCACGTCATACGTATGACCCTACCGGAAAACACCTTACACGTACACCCGAACCCGCTTAATCTATCCGTATACCCTTATTTTGAGTTTGAGGTATCAACAAATCATCACACAGCTTAGCTATGGAAATATTCCCATTTATGTTAACATATTCATTGCCTTCACAGTTCATTGACTTATTGCCGCCTTCTCTTATCACCAATGATATACATGCGATATATTGATGACAGTTTTGTTATTCGGGCTCACGGTAAATGAGAGATTCAAACGTTTCACCAGACCTCAGTTTGGAACATTCGATTTAGAAGATGCAGTTCCTCGACATGATAGTCATGACCCGAAACACTATCGCCGTAGTTCTCCACAATGTCTATTTACTCATCCATATTATTTATCTATCTAAAATAAATTGGAATTTGAAAAAAGTATTTTTCGATTCCCTATAACCCTTCAAGTAACCCTATGGCAGCGCATACAGTTTGATAAACGTGTAATATGACCTGCATTTTCTGTTATTGAAAATTTGTTACATGTGATTAAAGCATATTAAAATACAACTTAACTAAAATGTGAAACGATAAAAAACAGTTATATCCAATTATTTTTAGGATGACACTTCCTTGGTAAAGCACAAATACTAGTGCTGGATGGGTCAGGCCCGTGCGAGACTCGAACCCGCGCCCTCAGAGTTTGGCACCAAATCGCCAGCAGTAAATGCAAGCGCTCTAGACCACTCGGCCACTTCAGCTTCCACAAGCTGAGGTAGCCGAGTGGTCTAGAGCGCTTGCATTTACTGCTGGCGATTTGGTGCCAAACTCTGAGGGCGCGGGTTCGAGTCTGTGCTTCACCAAGAAAGTGTCATCCTAAAAAGAATTGGATATGTTTACCTACTTTCTAAATGGCATTAGTATAGATAAAATACACATATCAAGTCCCAAAAAATGGTACGATTTATACACATTTCTACCTACACCCTTAAAACTAAAGTGTTGAAACTTACTCGTAGAGTGTTGAAATAACCCTTTAAGTGTGTCCACAGGGACAACACTTAAAGAGCAGTCCCCGTGGACACACTTAAAGGTTTATTCCAACACTTTACGAGTAAGTTTCAACACTTTAGTTTTAAGCGTGTACCATGCAATTACACCCTTCTCAACGCATGTGCTCGAGCGAACGTGGTCCCCTTAATTATTTCAATACCCTAATAATCCCAGCGATCACAACATGATAGATGTTGTCTGTACACCCCATAAGTAAAGGCCACTCCCACTTATTGTAACTGATTTTAAACAAATTATCAAAAGAGGACGAAACGCCCGGGCCAGTGAGAAAACTATCATGCATCCCTCAACAGAAAATCGGCGACATAAATCCACCTTTCCCCCCAACTAACGACATAAATCCACCTTTCTCCCCAACTAACGACATAAATCCACCTTTCCCCCCAACTAACGACATAAATCCACCTTTCTCCCCAACTAACGACATAAATCCACCTTTCTCCCCAACTAACGACATAAATCCACCTTTCTCCCCAACTAACGACATAAATCCACCTTTCTCCCCAACTAACGACATAAATCCACCTTTCTCCCCAACTAGCGACATAAATCCACCTTTCTCCCCAACTAGCGACATAAATCCACCTTTCTCCCCAACTAACGACATAAATCCACCTTTCTCCCCAACTAACGACATAAATCCACCTTTCTCCCCAACTAACGACATAAATCCACCTTTCTCCCCAACTAACGACATAAATCCACCTTTCTCCCCAACTAACGACCAAAATGTCTTGCAAAGCAAAATCGTCAATGTAAACTTTGCCACCACGGCATTAATTATTCCACGACTATTGGACTCAACAACATCTTCCATATCAAAGTCAACTTCACCTGTCAAAGGTAAAAACAGAGCTTAAATTTCCTTTTGCCATGACCCCCATCGAGGTATATATTGGAAAGTAAGCGATAATATTTAACGCTGGTGGAAACAGAAGAACGATGTAAAGAATCCATATTATCTCCAACACTGATCTACTGACTGCATTTTATCCAAGTTGTTTCCAGAATGTTATGGCTTCCTGTATCTTCGTCACGCTGACTGAAAGACACACCCGGAACAATTCCCACCATTGACAATATGTCGCCCAGACACTCACCACTCCCTCAACAAGCTTATTAGTTTCAACAACCCACCATGCACAGCCAGGTCGACGCTGTGGATGTCCATGAAGAGGCGCTGCAGAGGAGAATATCAGACGGAGATGACCTCCACGTCATACGTATGACCCTACCGGAAAACACCTTTCACGTACATCCGAACCCGCTAAATCTATCCGTATACCCTTATTTTGGGCAAATCATCACACAGCTTAGGTATGGAAATATTCCCATTTATGTTAACATATTCATTGCCTACACAGTTCATTGACTTATTGCCGCCTTCTCTTATCACCAATGATATACATGCGATATATTGATGACAGTTTTGTTATTCGGGCTCACGGTAAATGAGAGATTCAAACGTTTCACCAGACCTCAGTTTGGAACATTCGATTTAGAAGATGCAGTTCCTCGACATGATAGTCATGACCCGAAACACTATCGCCGTAGTTCTCCACAATGCCTATTTACTCATCCATATTATTTATCTATCTAAAATAAATTGGAATTAGAAAAAAAACTATTTTCCGATTCCCTATAACTCTTCAAGTAGCCCAATGGCAGCGTATACAGTTTGATAAACGTGTAATATGACCTGCATTTTCTATCATTGAAAATTTGTTAGATGTGATTAAAGCATATTAAGATACAACTTAACTAAACTATAAAACGATCAAAAACACATATCAAGTCCACAGACCATAGCACGATTTATACACATTTCTACCTACCATGCAATTACACCTTTCTCAGCGTATCTGCTCGAGCGAAAGTGATACCGTGATACGGTACCCTTAACACTTGTCCCTTCTAACAAACATTTACATCTGCAACGATACGCAAACGAGGGAAAAGGTATGTTTTATGACGAGTTGCGCGTGTCAGGAAAAGAATCCAGCAGACAAAGTAGCCTGTCACGCCCGGGCTTCACATTAAGTGAAGACGCTGTTTTCGTCGCGACAGAGCTCGTGTGATGCGTCGGGATATCCGCAGCGATTTCGTTGTAAAACTTGAACAGATGAAGCAGAACTACGTCTCAGTAAATGCATTATAACTTCATTACAAGACTCTGCTTAAGTATGTAAGAAATGATGAGAGTCAAACATGTTAAGGTAGAAGCGAACAAGCCACTGGTAATTATTAACAAGCCACTGGTAATTATTAACAAGACGAAAAGTCACGTTTTACTAAAACGAAATTTTATAAACATCACGTGACAGCGTGTGGTTAACCAGGAGTCTTCAATTACCGGTAGTACAAACACATTTTTTTTTTAATTTAAATTGTACTGGTGTAAGTAAATTCGGTTTTCTGAAATATTGTATGTTATTTACCAGGGATATTTTCTATCTTTCCAACCTGAGATCACCGAGAGTCATTCTATTTATGATATTAGTACTATATAAATTAATTTTGAAGCGGGTGAGTTAGGGAAGTTAGGAGTTGGGGGCTATATCAAACCAACCAAATTTCTGGAATGTAAATGTATAATGCCCATTTTGAGATATTAATAATTGGTGCACGTTGAGTGAATGTTACGTGTTTGGAGATATCATTAATAATATGAGGTTATTATCGTTAAATGTAATTTGATACTGGTATCTGCATACTGGTTTGACATACGATCTAAATATTATCAACATCTCCAGTTACAATGGACAGTTACAATAAAAGCGTGTATGAGAAACAAATCATCACAGAAATTATTATTGGTTCTGGGAATGCTTGATACAGTCAGAATATTGACCTATGTAGTCATGTGATTCTTGTCAGTACTCCGGCAACTTTTCTCAATAAATGTTGCGTTTAATTAAGGAATAATTTAGTAATTGTAATCGTTCTGGATACAGTCAGTCACCACAATCACTCATAATGCACCAGTCTGGTAGAATACTTAACATCTAACTAATCCCAGCTATGGTTCTCTCCATGGAATTTCTGGTAATACATTGGCTGTAAAAGCGTTGAGAAATCCTAACTCAACATTTTTATTTTTCTCAACCACTGCAGAATCTCTACCTGCTTACCAAGTCGACTGTGTGGTTTTTCATTAAACCTGCGTAAATACATTTTGATGGTAGTTATAAATTGATGCTAAATTTACCCGTGTGAAGGGAAAAGTGATCCGTTTGGAATTTTAGTTCTGTAGGATTAGGATTCGTTCGGAATTTTAGTCCTAGGACTAGGATTCCTTGCACACGCGCTATACCCGTCCAAATAAACAATATACAATTAAACCACCGGTAGTAAATTAATTACACATTACCTGCAATCCGTGAACATGTAGAGTACATATAGCACATTGTTCAAATTTATTGAACGTTATTCTGTATTTTGCAGTAGAGTGTTACATACAGAATCATACCACCTGTGGTCAGAAGGTTGGGTGTACGATCAGGTCAAGTCAGAGGTTTTACGCCGTCTTCAGGGATTATCTCGTATCGTGGTGGTGAGTTAATTGTTGTCAGAGCTTTCACAACCACAATGAGGAAGTTAGACAAATATCTCTTCGAGAGGATAGATTTAAAAACTGTTTAGTTTTGTAAGTCCGATTTATCGCCCCACATTTCGAGAGGTCAACTATGCCAGACTCCGCCATCTAAGTTACTTTTCGATGACGTTGATTCTCTGGAGATCATCCTTGACCTTATTCTACCAGTCAGGTACTCAAAACTAAGGCTTCTCAGTATATATACTGTTATTTAATCTCACGAAAAGAATCATTAATGAACCACAAACGCTGTAATGCTTAAGAATACAGTCATACACAAAGCATGGGCTCACTGCGTATACAACCCGCTTCTACTTGATGTGTTCAGAGATCCCAGTCATTGCATGATTTGTATGGCTTTTTGTCCAAGGAACTAAAACAATAAAGCATAAAAGTCATCCTGTTCGACTGGGGAAAGAATTCCAATCAAAACCATTATTCACTTTACAACGATCTCTACCATGAGTTCGTGATATGCTTGTTTTTCTGTGCTGAAGTTAACAACGATCTCTATCAGCGCTTATAGTGTTGTGAGTAGTAGGTCGCAACCCGATCCGGCAAGGTTTTCCAGGGAGATAACTCTTGCATCCACCAGGGGGCGCTGTTTCCAGGTTAAAGGTATAGGGAACTCCCCGTCATCTCCCCAAGAGTTCCGCCAGGGGAGGGAGTTCCGCCAGGGGGCGCCACCAGCTCAAGGTCACTATAGTTCCGGCAAAGGGCCCCTGGGCATGTATTCTTCCGCGGTGATGCGGTCTGGTGGTGATGCGGTCGCGGGAAAAAGCTTCCGCGGAGAAAAAGTAGTCCCCAGACTTCAAATACGCTGCATGGTCCGATTGGGTCGAGTGAGGTATCAAAATGAATTCGTGAAGGGGCATCCAGTCATGGGTGGGTGTATGTAAAATTAGGATTTTTTCCCGAAACTATGAAAAGCGGAACACGGACTTTACCCATAAACTAGGGGAAAACCCCTATCAACTCTAGCCAAAAGGGCTAATATCGGTCTCCGGGCTTATCGGGGCCTGCCTATCAAGTCTATGGGGTGGGTGCATGTAAAATTAGGATTTGTTCCCGAAACTATAAAAAGCGGAACATGGACTTTACCCCTAAAATAGGGGAAAACCCCTATCAGCCCTAGTCAAAAGGGCTAATATCGGTGCCCGGGCTTATCGGGGCCTGCCTATCAAGTCAATGGGGTGGGTGCATGTAAAATTAGGATTTTTTCCCGAAACTATAAAAAGCGGAACACGGACTTTACCCCTACAATAGGGGTCTGTATTATACAATATAAGGGAAAATGCCTGTATGGGGTATGGGGATGGTCAATTTTTTTTCGTGGGCTTTACTATGGCTTGTGGGGTCGCGTTTTTCTCGTCTCGCCAAGAAAATGACAATGGGAAGGGTCCCGGAGCGAAGCGGTGAAATTTTTGGGAAAAGTCACCGAGGTCTGTATATAGGCCCATAGGCTGGGCATGGGGGGTATAGGTCCAACCTGGGAAATTCACACACGTTCATTGTGATATGGGCTGTTTGGATTTATTTTTCACGTCTCGTCATTTAGAACACGATGGGAAGGGTCCCGGAGCGCAACGGTGAAATTTGGGGAAAAATGGGTGTATAGGTCCATACGGGGTGGACGTTTTGGGAACTAGGTGGGCCACTAATGGTCCGATGGGGTCGAGTGAGGTATCAATGTGAAGCCTATGTGAGGGGGCAACCGATGGGATGGATGTGGGGTAGGAACATCGTCATTCTGCGCATGCGCAATAGACAAAGGGTATGGAAATAGACGTTTTGGGATCTAGGGGAGCCACTAGTGGGCCGATTGGATCGAGTGAGGTATCAATGTGAAGCCTATGTGAGGGGGCATCTGATGGGGTGAGTGCGGGGTTGAAATATCGTCACTAGCGGTTGTCATGAATAACAACAAGTTCAGCAATGTTCATACAGTTTATTATCCCCAATGTTACATCATACCCAGGCTGGGGGAGCCTGTTACATTAGGTACAAGTGTTTACTGAGCTCAAGTCAACGATCAGCATGTAGACATAGAGAGTATGTACGGCATGTTATGGTATTCATCAGTGCACGAGTGACGCATTCAACCGATGGCGGTGGTCGGTCAGCTTGGTAAGGAAAAACGTAACATTGGTCACCCTCTCCACTGTGCACTTGGTGTTGGGTCGTTGTTGTTGGGCCCATTCCAAGGGATCCACGGTGTCCAGTTTCTCCAGCATCGTCTCTAGTGACCTCCGGTTAATGATGGTAAACGGCTGGTCAAACACATATATGTTACTTCTCGGGTAAAAGTATCGGACTTGGACTGTCTCCTTATGCTGCAGCACATAACCAAACGCCAGATTCAATTTGAAGGCCGTAGTTTGATCTTTGAAGATGGTTTCCACGTAGCTGCGTAGACGGGTGAGGTTGGTCAGTGGGAAATTGTAGATATCTTGAATAGGGCGATGACGGTGGAAACAGTGCCGTGTTAATTCCGCTTAACCCGGGGCTAGGGGCCGTATGAACCCATGTACTTCAAGATCCTCATGGTAATCATATGAACAGTCACAATCAAAGCGTGACTGAGATACATCTCTTTTTTTTTAGATGACGACTCTATAACGAATATTATGGATTAAGAATACTGATCAGCGATACGGATTTGATATTTTTGGAACATCATGATGTCTTGCCGGCATCATTGAAAACTGTTGACCGCTTCTCTCCTGCAGGAAACAAGCCTATGTGTATGTATACTATGATTGTCTTTTTGAATTTGGTGCTAATACTGTTATGTGGAAAATGGAATAGGTCTTTGGATTATGGACGCGGATATTCTCTAATGGACGACGGCTGGATTATGGATGACGGACTAGACGCTTGTAATGGACCAATGGCGCCGATCGATGTCACTCACTGGATGGTTGTCCTGTAAGAGATCGCTAGGAACATTTATGGGCTCGTCCAGAAAATGTTCGATGTTGTCAGGCGTATGACTCGAAACCGTAACGGTGGGGTCCGGCTGGAAATCCAGGCTCTTCTGAACTGTGGGTATAGGCGGGCTCTCCGTCATCGCATCACCAGTGGCGTTTGTCTCCCCGGGCTTATCTTCACTGGGTCCGACCCTCCTGGGTGCCTCTTTAGTGGGAAGTTGTCGCTCATACCGTAGAGACGGGACATGAATCAAACGCTGATGCCGTCTTAACTGACTGTGTCGTTTGAAGAGTTGACCACAATCCTTACATTGTTCCGTCGCGCCCTCGTGGAATGAGCGTTCGTGGCGCAGTAAATGATCCTCCCGATTAAATGACCGTGCGCCGGTTATACAAGTGTACCGTGCATCGTTGTGGGTGGAGGCCTCGTGGCGTCGTAAATTATCTAGACGAGTAAACTGCTTCTGGAAAGTTGTGCAAGTGAACATCTTGGTGGTTGACAGAGTGTCTGATGAAACGGCCAGGCCGCTTCCCTTTTATAGCACGCTAGCTGGTGATCTATTTTTAGCACACTCAGTTCAACTATCCCCAAGTCGAGGGCCGAGCCGTGACATCTTCGGTAACCTCCGTGTCTCTTCGGGCACCTCCGTAACTACCCGGCTGTTCCCGTGTAAACCCGGATGGATCTCCGTGTCTCTTCGGTGACCTCCGTGACATCATCGGTCACCTCCGAGCGCGCGCATGAAGACCCTCATGCATACCCCAATGCAGGCGCAGACGTGATGTGCCAGGATGATAGATACGCCGAGAAAAACACATACAACACGTCACATACAGTCGCCCCGCTCAAGACCCTCATATATACCCGAAAAGATACGGACGTTACCGAAAAGACACGGACGTTACCGAAAAGACACGGACGTACCCGAAAAGACACGAAGGTGAACGACATTGTGGAAAAACCCCACAGACAGGTTAGTACATGCATTCCTATGATGTTCACAGGTTACGCCCATTCACGAAGGGCCGTCACAGGGCGTAGTAGAAAAAAGCGCATTTCTAACCTTGTTGACCTTATGGCGCAAGCGAGTATAACAAGTGCCCATGACTCACACGGTGTATAAAACCCTACCCAACAGGTACACTATAAAGCCACCTCTCTAACCGTTCGCTTTTCATTCCCCACCATGGCAGCGAGTGGAACAGAGCTTGCGTTATTCCAACTGACGTCCGACGTCTACCTCATCGTCAATGACGATCACCTGGAGCTGGTCCAAGACGCACCGCAGAAGGTGAAGATTTTGTTGTCGCTATCAGGCTGGACTCTATTGACACGATTGTTACAGGGAAAAGACCCCGAATGGGATTTCATGCACGTGGAAGTCGGCGTGCACATACGCACTGCTGGAGAGGATTCCCTTTTTCCCCGGTTGGAACAGAGTGGAGGTACCTATATCACACTCTGTCCACCCTTATGGATGGCACTGAAAGATGTACTCCCCGAGGTGGATGACTTACTACACCCCGAGGTGAAAGAAGGGACTGTGGCTACCCGGAGGCTTACACCTGGCTGCACCCTATTGTTGTACCCCAAACGAGTGGACCTCATCGATAGCGGACTTAGGTGTTGGTGTACGCCTGGACCCAAAGAGCACGTCTCTTTGTCACCGGAAGGATGGACTACCTTGAAACGGGTGTTGGTGGATGACCTGCACCGTGATTGCATTCACCTGTGTGACTACATTTTCTGCGGTCCCTTTTTCGCTCGACTCCTCTGTCTGAACGACGGTGGTTTTACCCTGGACCCCGATCTATGGACGGCTTTGGAACAAGTAGTCCCCATTGTCGATAAGGTACTATCTCTATAGGAGCCACATAACCAATCAGAATAGTGCGTATCACGGACTACACCCGTAGAGCTACATCTAGGCGCGCATGTGTGACATGGTCTATAAAACACGTCCCTCTGGATCCCACACCTTCATTTCTACGGTTGCAGAGCCATGACGGAGATCCAGCCCTATGCGACTCGCATTTTACAGCATGCCACCGTGGTGAATTCACTCACGGGTTACCGAGCAGTGGTCCGGTCCATGTTTGCAGATGGCGACGACAACGAGGGGCGACGCCAGATCCTGAACGAGTTCACAGAAGCGGTCCTCGACAGAGTGCACTCGATGGAGAGGTGTGCCATCACTCACCACTACTGGACTATGACAGCCATCCTTGATGCTCGGGCTATGGACCACGAGCGCTCACGCCGGAACCAGCGACGGCTGGTTGGCCTCACAATAGTCTGTGCCCTATTGACCCTGGCGCTGTGGCATTGACAGTGGGACCTCACCATAAATACGAGGGTCAGACAGAGTGTGTGTCATTCACCGTTCGTCATTGGATCAAGCATGTCACCAGTCCTACGAGCCATCCTTCCCCTTACACCCCGGGTGGGGTTACACGTCTATGAAGATGAAGTCACCCTCGTGGAAGACCGTGGAGATGTTTGCTGGTCGCCCGCTGAGACCGTATCGAATACGGTTACGCTACACCGTGACGGCTGGACCAAATTTAAACGGGTGTTGAGCGGCGAGCTCGACGGACACCTCATCCACATAGACAATGCCATCTACGTATACCGTGGACCCTTCTTCCCACGCCTGGGCCGCTACCAAGACCCTACGCGAGGCTTCACCCTAGACCCCGATCTGTGGACAGCCTTCGAGAAAGTGGTGCCTATCGTGGACCAGCTGTTTACACCGGACGAGCGGTCATCAGACGAGTTGGAGTGGGCTCGTGCCCTGAGAGAAGCGGCGGCAGAACCCAATGAACAAATGTCTAGCCATGAACCAGACGACGATGCCATTGATTACTCGGCTAGACTTTGACCACCCGATCCTTTGATCTCACGGGGTTCTCCCTATAAATACGAGAGACAGTCAAATCTGGTACCATTCACGTACTGACCATGACGGAGCATATAATACTGGCGTATCTCAGCTTGACCCCCGAGGTTTTCCTGCACGTGTATGCGGATAAGGTCGATATCATGGAGGAGGTGGGAGACATCTGTGATGCGGACCCTACACAACCGTGCCCGGCCCACATTCGTCTGTCCCGGGAGGGCTGGACCAAATTCAAACGGGTGTTGTCTGGTGAACTGGACGGCGACCTCATCCACTTGTGTCACGATGTGTACATCCGACGCGGCCCTTTCTTTGCTCAATTGGCTCGGCTAGATGGGGTACAGTGCATTTTACCCTTCACCCTGATCTATGGTCTGCATTGGAAGATGCCGTAGTAGATGTGGATCAAGTGCTTATCAAGCGGTCATCAGACGAGTTGGACTGGTCATTTACCATGGACACTGTGGAAGCCAACGAAGAAAATGAGAAAGAAACTCCGGCCCAAGATATACCCGTTATAAATAAACGATATAGCCAGGGTCCATCATCATTTGTCACCATGAAGCGCTGGGAGAAGGTGTTGGATAACTTATACTACAGTCCCGACAGTCCGGCGGCCTATAGTGCATTGTCGGCTCTCTATCGAGCGGCCAAACCCCAGGGCATACAACGTGCCCAAGTCCGAGATTGGTTAAGAAAACAAGACACCTATACCTTACATCGATCTGTCCGTCGCCATTTTCTACGGAACCGGGTCATCGTGGGAGGAATAGATACCCAGTGGCAAGCGGATTTGGTCGATATGAGCGCCTTTGCCAAACACAACGATGGGAATCGGTATATCTTGACGTGCATCGATATCCTATCGAAGTATGCGTGGGTGGTACCCATCCGGACGAAAACGGGGGCGAATCTCATAGCGGCGTTCAAAGACATCTTCAAGACCGGGCGCAAACCTTTGTATTTGCAAACCGACGAAGGCACGGAATTCCTCAACAGACCGTTCCAACAGTTTCTGAAAGCCCAGAAGGTGTTTTTCTTCCATATGTACAACGAGACCAAGGCTTCCGTGGTGGAAAGGTTCAACAGGACATTCAAAGGCCGCATGTATAAATATTTCACCTATAAGAATACAAGGCGGTACATCGATGTTCTCCCGAAACTTGTGAGTGGCTACAATTGAGCCTATCACCGGAGTATAGAGAGAGCCCCCATTACCGTGACCCAACGCAATGAAGCCCAAGTCCGGCGTGTCTTGTACCCCAGGCAATCGCAGCGAACGACGAAGGCGGTGTTCAAGGTCGGGGACCCTGTACGGATCAGTAAAGTCAAAGGTCAATTTGAGAAAAGTTACTTGCCCAACTGGAGCGATGAGCACTTCCTGATTAAACGGCGCCTACCCCGACAGCAGCGAGTCTATGAACTGGAAGATCTTCAAGGGGAACCGTTGCTAGGGACGTTTTACGAGACGGAATTACAGCCTGTCGTAAAGACACAGCAAGACTACTACACGGTGGAGCAGATTTTGAAAACGGAACGTCGACGTGGCAAACTGTTTCATTTCGTCAAATGGCAAGGCTGGCCCAGTTCCTTCAATTCCTGGGTCGCTGCCAACCAGGTGAAACGACTATAAAGCCAGACACCACTGCCGTCATCCTTCATTCCAGGTCCGACCACAGTGCTATGGACAAACAGCAGCTGCCTCTGAACACAGCGTCTCCCAAAACGCGCAAAGCGCAAGTTGGCTTTGTGGTGATACTGCTAACCCTGCTGAGTGTGTTGTACGGAGGTGTGTTTTACGACGTAGCCTATGTCAGCACGTTACTTAACCAACTGAGAACACCAGCCACCAGTGAAACCGGTCTACTGATAGCACCAGTCAACCCCGTATCGAGCCCAGTCACCACCACACCCCGTGTACAAGCCACGTCGAGCTCCACACCAAGCTCCACACCTACACCAAGTACACCCACTACGTCTGAAAACCCACCGGATTTCATCCCTCACAGTGAACAGACAACGACGACCGACGTTGTACCCACCACCATCATCCCTCACAGTGAACAGACAACGACGACCGACGTTGTACCCACCACCACCACTCCAGTTCACTCGTACGAAATTTACAAGAGCGGGTTACCACGACAGCGCATACAGCTCGAACCATGGACCCTCGGTGGCAGCATCCCTTCACTTGCGTCATCGCAGGACCGACGGGCTCCGGCAAAACGCACTTCGTCAGGAAGCTCCTTCAACACGCCGACAGCATGATCACCCCACCCATTGCCCGAGTCGTGTGGTGTTACGGAGAATGGCAGGCAGCGTATGCAGCAATGCCCCACATCACGTTCGTGGAAGGCCTACCCAACCTGGCCGATTTGGAACCCGACACCTTGGTGGTTCTGGATGATCTCATGGCGGAGACGGATGCGCGGGTCACCCAACTTTTTACCAAAGGCAGCCACCATCGACGGCTCAGCATCATCTGCATTGTGCAGAATATGTTCAGTAAAAACAAAGAACATCGGAATATCAGCATAAATACCCACTACCTGGTGGTCTTCAAAGACCCGAGAGATACCACTCAACTGCTGCACCTGGCGAGACAGATGTATCCCGGCCGCACACCGTTTGCGTTGGAAGCATTTAAAGATGCCACAACCCCTCAGCACGGGTATATGCTGTTCGACCTCAAGCAAGCCACCCCCGACCACCTTCAACTACGGACCGGCATCTTTCCCGGAGAGGCCCACCACGTGTACATGCAAAAATAATGTAAACACACCCACAGTGGCTCCCCCAGCTGGGGTCTGTGTGTTTGATGATGGGGATAATAAAAAGAATTAATACCACAGCATGGTTGACTTTGTCTCTGTTCTCTGAAGTAGATAAAAAGAGCAGAGTTGTGGGTTCTAGCATTAGTTGTACATGATGTCTGCGCGAGTACGGAAGCACGCTCCGACGCTCCGTGTATTGAAGACGGCCCCACCCGAGTTGGTCCGAACCATTGTACGCGGTGCGGACCCTGACCTTGTACGCTGTCTGTGCGAGATCGGGTACAACCTGTTAAAAGGCAACGTACCACTGACTCCGGCTCAGAAGACCAAGTTGGCCAAGCATAAGACAGGTCTCCGAACCCTAGTCCACAAGCGGGTTCCTCAAACACAAAAGAAAAAGGTGTTACAGAAAGGCGGCTTTCTCGGGGCCATCTTAGCACCGTTGGCCGCTTCCGTGTTGGGTCCAGTATTGGGTGGACTCTTCGGCCGACAATGAACCACACGAAAAAAATGGTGCTCGTCGAACCACGGTTCCTTCAAAACCTCCAATCGCCCTACCCTGTCCCACCTACGGTGAAGACCATAAACACCCTCGATGGAGAGATGCAACAGATCTTACAGAGACCGGGGTTAAGCGACAGTGAGAAAGTACAACGGTACAATGAGACGCTTCAACGGTACATGACGTTCATGGACCAATACAAAACCCTCTCTACCCCACCACCACCACCACCACCACGTGACACATCGCCGACCTCAGCACCGCTCCAACAGCCGCCATTACCAGGGGTACCACCCACAGCCCCACAGTGGGTGGAAGACGAAGTGCTGAAGAGTGTACCTGCATCGTTCAAGAAACAAGCTGGCCTGGTATTACAACGGATGAAACAGAATCCTAACATGACTTGGAATGATAAAGGCGAACTACTGGTACAGAATCAGGTGGTCCCCGGCATCCACATGACGGATTTAGTGAATGACCTGATGCGTAAACGCAGGTCGCACACGGATCCTCGAGGATGGGAGGTCTTCGCTCAAGGCTTGAAAGACATGCATGTACCACAGGAATTGGTGGGGAACCCCCACCGCTGGGCCTTTAGGCAACGAACCCAACAATCGCCGAGTGGCCCACTACCTTCTTGGGAAGCCGAATGGGAACCGGAGTCACCCCCCAAAACACCACCACAACGGGCACCTTCTTTTCAGGCCTTTACAAAACCACCCTTGATCAGGACACCCCACATCTTCAGAGCCGTGACACGTAGCAAGTCACCGCGACGAACACGACGCCGGACACAACCGCCCAAGGCCTGGAACACCTATTTAAACCAACAGCAGCAGCAGGACAGCTCAGTCGCCATGTTTTACCTCACCCTACCCAGTAACAGTTCGCTGGATGTGTTTCCTGACAACACCGTGGCCAAGTACGTCACCCAGTTACCGCAACCGTTGCATTTACCTGGACGATGGGAATGTGGCCTCGTGGATATCCAATACCCTTACTCGTGGTACAACGTGCGAGCCAATGAAGTGTGGTACGAGGTGACCTACGAAGGAAAAACACCCGACTCACCCTCCCCGAAGGCCAATACGATACCCCCAAGGAGTTCATGGGTGGGCTGTCAAGACTGTTGCATTATAAGGCTCTACGGGAGGTCACGAATACATCAAAACCCATCAAATCCTTTCCCTTCAAGAATCACGTGGACTTCGATTACAACGCACACAACGACAAGGCACAGCTTATCGTCACCGCCAACGCGAGTGTCGTACTGAGTCCTATCCTACAGCAAATGCTGGGTTTCGAGCTACAGACGTTCGCTGGTCTCACCGACCACCAAGGCGAGATCCCGATGGATATGAAGTCGGGTATGTACGGACTCTACGTCTACTCGGACGTAGTCGACAACCACATCGTGGGCGATATCAACACACCTCTGTTACGGGTGCTTTGGCCACCATCTTAAAAAGAGGTATGGAGATCAAGTCACCCACAATTTCACCCACATTACAAGCGTCTAGTCCGTCATTCATAATCCAGCTGTCGTCCATTAGAGAATATCCGCGTCCATAATCCAAAGACCTATTCCATTTCCATATAACAGTATTAGCACCAAATTCAAAAAGACAAAAGTATACATAAACATAGGCTTGTTTCCTGCAAGAGAAGCGGTCAACAGTTTTCAATGATGCCGGCAAGACATCATGATGTACCAAAATATCAAATCCGTATCGCTGATCAGTATTCTTAATCCATAATATTCGTTATAGAGTCGTCATCTAAAAATGATGTACTCAGTCACGCTTTGATTGTGACTGTTCATATGAGTACCATGAGGATCTTGAAGTACATGGGCTCATACGGCCCCTAGCCCCGGGTTAAGCGGAATTAGACACATGTTACGAAACGTAGCGCCATAGATCTTGCACGCTACGTTCGTATTTTGCTATCAGCATGCGATATGTATCGCCAAATTTGAGAAACTTTGAGTGGAGGCGCTTGCTCTACCTGCCCGTACGACAAACCGACATCAACACTATCACGGTGGATATAAGAGATGACACGGGACGACCGGTGGCATTCGAACGAGGAAAAGTGGTGCTGACACTTCATTTTCGACAAGCATGTGCTCCCCACTTTGCATAATGAAAGTACCTTACGAGTGCGATGCACGCAGCTATATGGACTATTATGCCCAACAGGCCGGTGGTGGCTTTAGCGGTGCACGCATGCAACGAGGACATGGGCTGGGGAACATACTCGGCAGCATCGTCAAAACGTTCCTGCCCTTGGTGACGCGTGGGGTGAAAGCAATCGGCAAACAAGCGGTACGCAGTGGACTGCAAGTGGCCGGTAATGTCTTGGGGGGTACGGCACCCAAAGAAGCCTTGAAACGGCGGGCCAAAGAAGCGGGAGGCGTCTTGGTGGCCAAAGCACAACGCACCGTAGGGAATAAAAGAGCTGCCCCACCGAGACCACGCACCAGTCGACGACGCACATCGAAGACCCAGGATATCTTTTCTTAAAACATGTCCTTGATCCACGCAGAGTCCTGCCCCTCCACCAACAGTGAATTTGATTTGTGGACCGTGCCTCCCACACAGACCAGTGCCGAACAAGGATTATGGGTGGAGCATCTCCCGCTCTCCAGCATCAACGAAACAGGGCCCATCGAGTTCACCATCAGTAATGCGGATACGGCCTATGTGGATTTAGCCCATCATACTTGTATGTGAAAGCCAAGGTGGTCAATGGGGATGGCTCCAGAATCATCCAAGCTGCAACGGTGGGCCCGACGAATCTCTGGCTGCACTCGATGTTTCAACAGGTGGATATTTTTCTCAGCGACAAACTCATCAGTGACTCGACCATCACATACCCCTATCGAGCCTACATCGAGACACTGTTGTCGTATGGCCGAGAGGCTAAAAAATCTCAGCTGACAGCCGCTTTATTCTACCAGGACACAGCCGAGCACATGGACACGGTGGACAATGTGGGATATAACAAACGGAAGGCTTTCACTGCGAACGGTGCCTCGGTGGATCTCATGGGTCGGCTACATGCAGACATGTTCATGCAAGACCGGTACCTCTTGAACAAGATCCCCATCAAAATCCGACTGATACGGGCGCTTCCGACCTTCGCCTTGATGGCCACTAACGTAGATGGGCATGCAGCTGACTATAAGATTGTTATCCAAGACGCAGTCCTGTATGTCCGAAAAGTGAAACCGAATCCAGCCGTTCAATTGGGACACATGAAAGCCTTGGAAACAAAACCAGCCCAGTACCCTATCCGACGTGTACAAACCAAAGTGTTCTCTGTGCCTGCTGGAAATATGGGCGCCAACAAAGAAAACCTGTTCCTGGGGGAACTACCCAAGCGATTGATCCTGGCCTGTGTGGAAAATACCAGTTTCAGCGGAGCCTACCCAGAGAATCCGTTTGACTTTAAACATTTCGGCATCAATTTTGTGGCCCTGCATGTGGATAGACAACAGGTCCCAGCCACGGCCTTAACACCGAACTTTGGGCGCAGGAATTTCATTCGAGCCTATCAGAGCCTGTTTACAGCCACCGGTCAAATCAACCAGGACGAAGGGAATTTGATCAGTCGGGAGGACTACGCGAACGGATACACGTTGTTCTGTTTCGATCTGACCCCCACCTTAGAGAACGACCATCAGCTGGCCCTGGCCAAGCAAGGCAATTTACGGTTGAAAATCCACTTTGCACGAGCCCTGGGGACCACCGTCAATGTGATCTGCTACGCCGAGTTTGACAACATCATTCAAGTGGACAAGGCGCGCAACGTCCTGTGTGACTTTTCCACCTAACATGGATACAGACCAGATAACCACCGTGCTGGAGAATGACGCAGAGACGCGTATGGTCTTTCAAGGGGTGTTCGCCCGAGATGTGTTCCCATTAAACCGTATGTATCCTGCTGCAAACGTTCTCAACACGGACCCGATGGATCGGCCCGGTGAACATTGGGTGGCCGTGTACTTGACAGAACAGCAGGGCGAATACTTTGACCCGTACGGCCTGCCACCCCTCCATCCCGATTTAACAGACTTCATGGATCAAGGTACAGAGACGTGGTGTTGGAACAGTCAAACGTTGGAAATTACAAGCGTCTAGTCCGTCATTCATAATCCAGCCGTCGTCCATTAGAGAATATCCGCGTCCATAATCCGAAGACCTATTCCATTTCCATATAACAGTATTAGCACCAAATTCAAAAAGACAAAAGTATACATAAACATAGGCTTGTTTCCTGCAAGAGAGAAGCGGTCAACAATTTTCAATGATGCCGGCAAGACATCATGATGTTCCAAAATATCAAATCCGTATCGCTGATCAGTATTCTTAATCCATAATATTCGTTATAGAGTGGTCATCTAAAAATGATGTACCTCAGTCACGCTTTGATTGTGACTGTTCATATGAGTACCATGAGGATCTTGAAGTACATGGGCTCATACCAGTAGCGTGTGCGGACAATATTGCTTGTTTTACCTGTACCATCGATGCCGGGGAAGGACCTTATCTATCATCGTACAGATGTTTGACGAGTACCCCAAGGCCGAGGACCGCGATGTACTCGTATATGACTGGGCGCCCATCATTTCAAGGTACAAGCCCCGTTCTGGGCTTAAGTTCTTTCAATGTACAAGCCCCCTGTTCTGGGCTTAAGTTTACAAGCCTTCTGTTCTGGGCTTCAGTTCTTTCAATGTGTAACGAAAGTGCAGAATGACAACGACCCCTTGGGTTGCCCTTTAATAAATCACTGCTGGTGTTTGATACGTGACTACTGTGAAACCGAAAGTGACACTGTGTTTACGTGTGCGGTTCACTTACCTGATGGAATTCAACGCTGTAATTCTCCTAGAATGAACTATAATAATCCGGGAGACAGACAATGCCTCGAAATCCCGGTGAAGTTATCTCAAACGATCAGTCGGGACGGAGAAAGGAACGCTGGTGAGCTCGCTTGCTTCGCTGTAGATGACGTCAGTCAGGAATCCGGAAGCCAACATTCGTGGAATATGCAGATGAGGAATAGTGAACTTTGCGGTCGTGGTATGAATTAACTAGAGAGGGTTGGAAGCTGAGATTTACCAGTTACGTCCGTTATGAATTATGGTTTGTTCCTCCATAGCCATATTTATCCAGCGAAGTCCAGATAAACTGATCGGGAAGTGTTGTAATTTGACAATAAAGAGGGCGCTGGTATCTTCGACGTCTGTTTCTACCTTTATCCACAGAAGAGCGGCAGCCCTATATAAGCCAGGTCCCCGCTGAAACGACAGAGACCAGCAGAAACTTCGAGGTGAGAGCACACGCAAAATCTATTGGGGAGAAGAAATCCAATACATTGCCGGGCCGGAGAAGGGCCGCGATCAGGCCGCCGAATTTGTGCCGCCGCCGGGCCGGGACCAGACCGCCGAATTGAAGAAGTGCCGCCGCCGAATCCTATAGCATCATTGCATACATTTACACTCACTTACAATCACACGTCCGGGCTGTGTTTACTCTACTTCGATCTCTACCTATCTCAACCGTATCGCACAGTTGTGTGGGTGTTGCGCTGTGAGTTAGAGTATAGACACTTATCGGCAATGGTCGTTCCTATCTCTACTGCACGGTAGTGCAGGCTCAGCTCTGGGAATTAACTAACGGCGTTAGTGTTGATAGCATGGCCATACCTTTATGGTATCGATTAAGCTGTATCCGGTAGGAGACGCTCGTCTCTGTGAAGAGGGTACAGCTAGGCAAATCATACACAGTTCCTACCTAAACAATTATCCATGCACACACGAACTTAAACACACAATCTACGGGTTGAACTACATTCACGCTAACACCCACAAGCTATAGGTTCGAGCCTATAGCTTGACAAATATACACCTTCCCAGTCAATCGTACGATAAACGATTATTCATTCACGCCTCCATAAGCATATGATCTCTCACCACCCTGTACATATATAATTCACGGCCAATCATAGATTACTACTGTCTCGTACAGTAGTATAGAGAGAGGGTTCCTATACCAAGTGCCCATACAGTAGTATAGGAAGAGGGTTACTAGACCAGGTGCCTACCCATCCACCGTGTGTTATCGATGTCCGATCCTATGTGGACCGTGTAGCCGTGAACTCTAGCCTTGATGATTCGTCCTTGTAGCGGGGCCGCGGAGTGAGTCGCCGTGAGCGGGGTCGCTGAAGCCTGGGGGTGTATTCCTACGAGGGTGCCGTCTGCTGCTGTGGTGAGCCGTGCAGTTGAATAGTCCTGCGGTGTTACAGAGAGATGGGCCGGTGCCGTAGAAGCCTTTGTACTGTGATAGTACTGTCGTGCCCAGGCCGTCCGCATCCATTGACGGTTATCAACGCTTGGAGGGGCTTAGGTCGTGTAAGACGAGACACGACGACGAGTAGTCCATACCACCCGAGGGAGGAAGACCGGGGGAAGGAAGACACACGTCGGACATAACCACGGAGAGGCCTAGTCGTGTAAGACGAGACACGACGCAGTGTTCATCCATACGGGAGTGAACGAAGACCTGGGGAAGGAAGACAGACGCTGGACCGTACCACGTATATCTGGGGAAGGACGATAGACGCTGGAGCCTACTGCAAAGCCCTGGGGAAGGAAGATAGAAGCTGGACCCATCCATGAGAGAACCGCTCGTGACCAGACTGTGGCTGTGACCAGGCCTGCTCGCGAAATAGCTAGGGCTATCTATTTTGTAGATATTTTCTATTGAACTTCGGTTAATGATAACTATAAGAGTACAGATAATTCATAGAGTAGGGATCTTCTTTGCAGGGATTGTACGCTACCACGATTTGAATCCTGTATACCTGCTCAAAGAATTATATGTCAGTATTGCATTAATTTGCTTTGGTTGTCATTACAGGTCTTCCTTTCCAACCTCCTTGATCCAGACAAGGTGACAGGTTGAATCGAACTCCCTCGTTGGCCAGGATCAGTGCCCGAGTGCGTTCCCAGTAGCCTGACAGTTTGTCTTGGGGACCCTGCGCGCTCTGTGGATCTGAAACATCCATTATCCCACGTACATAGAAGTAGTAAAAACGTTTCAAATGTACAAGCCCCCTGTTCTGGGCTTCAGTTCTTTCAATGTACAAGCCCCTTGTTCTGGGCTTCAGTTTTCACGTGGTTGTTCTCACGTTGTTGTTGTCCACTGAATAAAAAAATGAGATCTCACCAAAAAACCCTGTCTTGTGTGTTCTCTATATGAGCATAATGCATGAAACTGGCTTTGAACACCGTATTAGCCAATCAGTGGCCTAGAATGGAGCCAAAGGTAACCCATCCATGTCCAGAAAACATTCCGGGTGTACAAGAACCCGGATGTAGGCGCGGACGTAGGCGAAAGCATCCCAGTACCCGGATGTAGGCGCAGACGTGAGCGAAATTCTAGTACCCGTCCATTGGTTCTTTTATCGATCGCTCATTGGCTCTTTTTCTCGACCGCTGATTGGTCCAAATGGAACTGCCCATCCTTCCCAGGTTAATTTACAATCCCCTTTTGGGGTTCAAGCTCTGTATATCGATGCCGCAACATTGTCTCCTCCGAACCGTGCCGAAAGGGAGACCTTGGACCTTTTGACCTTTGACCTTTTGATCCGACATTCATCCGCGCATTGCCGGTGATGACGCGCGCGTCGCGCTGCGGCATCAGATGACCCCCGCGCGCGCGCGCTGCGGCCGGGGCGGGCCGAGGCGGGCCGGGCCGGGCCGGGCCGGGAAAAACCCCGGAGGTTGAACATCCGGACGTTTAAGAGAAAATTGGAACTCTTCTGGGTTTGGAGGTGAAACCCGGAAGTGACGTCACAACCCACGTGACCTGCGCAGCAGAATGGAAACGACACCCTAGTCTAGCCCCTCACATAGGCTTCACATGGATACCTCACTCGATCCCATCGGCCCACTAGTGGCCCACCTAGACCCCAAAACGTCTATTTCCATACCCTTTGTCCACTGCGCATGCGCAGAGTGACGATATTTCAACCCCGCACTCACCCCATCAGATGCCCCCTCACATAGGCTTCACATTGATACCTCACTCGATCCAATCGGCCCACTAGTGGCTCCCCTAGATCCCAAAACGTCTATTTCCATACGGTACACTTTGTCTATTGCGCATGCCCAGAATGACGATATTCCTACCCCACATCCATCCCATCGGTTGCCCCCTTACATAGGCTTCACATTGATACCTCACTCGACCCCATCGGACCATTAGTAGCCCACCTAGATCCCAAAACGTCCACCCCGTATGGACCTATACACCCATAGCCATGCAGTATAGGCCTATGGGCCTACCCAGGCCTCGGTGACTTTTTCCAAAAATTTCACCGTTTCGCTCCGGGACCCTTCCCATCGTGTTCTAAATGACGAGACGTGAAAAACAAATCCAAACAGCCCATATCACAATGAACGTGTGTGAATTTCCCAGGTTGAACCCATTACCCCCCTCCCCCCCCCCCGCCGCATGGCCAGCCTATGGGCCTATATACAGACCTCGGTGACTTTTCCCAAAAATTTCACCGCTTCGCTCCGGGACCCCTCCCATTGTCATTTTCTTGGCGAGACGAGAAAAACGCGACCCCACAAGCCATAGTAAAGCCCACGAAAAAAAAATTGACCATCCCCATACCCCATACAGGCATTTTCCCTTATATTGTATAATACAGACCCCCATTGTAGGGGTAAAGTCCGTGTTCCGCTTTTTATAGTTTCGGGGGAAAATCCTAATTTTACATGCACCCACCCCATTGACTTGATAGGCAGGTCCCAGTAAGCCCGGGGACCGATATTAGCCCTTTTGGCTAGGGTTGATAGGGGTTTTCCCCTATTTTAGGGGTAAAGCCCGTATTCCGCTTTTTATAGTTTCGGGAAAAAATCCTAATTTTACATGCACCCACCCCATTGACTTGATAGGCAGGCCCCGATAAGCCCGGGGACCGATATTAGCCCTTTTGACTAGGGTTGATAGGGGTTTTCCCCTATTTTAGGGGTAAAGTCCGTGTTTCGCTTTTCATAGTTTCGGGAAAAAATCCTAATTTTACATACACCCACCCATGACTGGATGCCCCTTCACGAATGCTTCAGGGTGCACTCCACACTAGGCCACGGTTTCGCACAAATGGCCCCTCCCTAATTTCATAATAAGGAAGGTCGCCTGTTTTTGACAGCATGGTAATTCTTTTTCCCTTTCTACTAGCTGATATCTGTAGTATCACCCTGCTGGACGTAACCATTTCTTCAAACGAGGATGTAACAATTGCTTGCTTATCGCATCTACGCGCCACTACAGAGTTAATGGTTTGCGGAATTGAATATCCGGCAGGACAAAATCCTCACTTTTTCGGGCAACGAAAATGATGATTCCCTTATGGCGATAAAATTTTACAAAAAACGAGTAGGTCGACCCCTTGATTTTTTTCGCTTTTTAAAATGCCCGTTGGACGGAGAAACTTTCACAAGTCTAACAAGAAAATCGCGGACATCGCTAAAAACAGCCCTTTTTCGAATAAAATTAACTCCACATTCTTTCGTAGACCATTTATTAGCATGCTGTTTTTTGTCCCCCGCCGCAACGCGGCCGGGGACTTTAAAATGGTTCTTCCTTCTTTGTGTCCGTGGATGTCCGTGGATGTCTGTCTGAATTTTCCGCAAGCGATAACTTCAAACGCTTTGCAGGATTCTTCCGAAATTCGGCATACACATTCCTTACGACAAGACGCCAGTTGGTGTTGCATTTCAGCAACATCTGGCTGAAGGTGGCGCCACTGGGTCAAAATGGGTCTTGCTTCTTTGTGTCCGTGGACGCCTGTTAAAATTTTTCTCAAGTGATAACGTCCAAATGCTTTGTCGGATTCTCCCGAAATTCGGCATACGCATATGTTGCAACAAGATGCTGGTTACTACCGCATTTCAGCAACATCTGCCTGAAGGTGACGCCACTGAGTTTCGCTTCTTCGTGTCCGTTTCAGTTAAAATGTGTCTTGCTCTCTTTGTGTCTCTAACTTTCAAAAACTTTGTCGGATTCCTTCGAAATTTAGCATATACACTCCTTGTGACCAGACATGGGTTGGTATTGCGTTTCAGCAAGATCCACCTGAAGGTGGCACCACTGGGTCTTGTTCCAATCTTCTGTGTATGTCGGTGGTTTCCATTCAAATTTTTCACAAGCGGTAACTTCCAAATGCTTTGTTTAATTAGGCATGCCTTATGTGTTTGTCATTTTTTCTTCTTTCTTCCGCTCCTCGCTGTTAGTTTTGAATTTCATGTCGCTTTAAATGAAGGACACCATTTTCTTAAATTTGCTTTCCTGTCCTATTCCACATCATATGATTTACACTAAAGCTTTTGCGGGAACCATATTTTATTTCAGAATTATAATCTCCCTAGTATAATCCGTGGCGTGTCCGACTCCTCCTCCTACTACTCCTCCTCCTCCTACTCCGCTTTACTCACTGCACAGCGGGTCGCATAGGTGTGGCGCGGGATAGGGTGGGGCCAGAGACCTGGGGTTTTCGCTACCTGAGATTCCATGGACCAGGCTTACACACTACAGTAGAATGGGTCGACTGCGCATGCGCGATGAGTAGTATAGAAACGGCACGCGATTTCCCTATCCCTATAGGTGTGGCGCGAGATAGGGTGGGGCGAGAGACCTGGGGTTTTCGCTACCCGAGATTCCATGGGCCAGGCTTGCACCCTACAGTAGAATGGGTCGACTGCCCATGCGCGATGAGTAGTGCGCGATGAGTAGTATAGAAAGGGCACACGATCTCCCTATCACTATAAACTAACCCATGGGGGTGAATGAGCCATGGGGGTGAATGAGCACTCGTCTGTTTAGCTGTAATTTGCTGTATGTTTATCCCTCTAGATGCACCATAGATATGGCAGGTAGTCTAATCGGCTAATGTAAAATAGTTCACCGCCTTTTAGTTGAATTTTGTCGAACTTTCACCTAAAACACACGTGTAGGTCTACAGGTTTTGAGGAGCAGTAACTTTGTCACTTTATTTTCTTAAGTGACGAAATTGTGGTTTATATACGAGTATGATTCTTGTGTGGATATAACCACCAACATATAATGTTCCGTGAGATACAGTTTCTTATAAAATAATAGTTTAAAACTGTATCAAGGAATCACATAGCACGTCCAGGTAGACAGATGACTCCGAGTGGAGCCTTCAATACCTCCAAGAGCGTGCTAGTACCCCTAGAGGTGCACTATCGATTGTAAGCCGTGAGAGTAAGGCACCTAACCGACTGCACTACACGTCGGCGATCTAAATTCTCAGCACTAGAAACTGTGCTATATACAAAGAAAGTGCAATCCCAAAACGATGAAATTACTGTCATACGATCACTTTCTAAATGACAAAAAATATCTTCTTATGCTATGCTTATGCTATGGTAGCTATGTTATACGGACATCAGAGGGTTACTGCATGTTCGCTTTGGTACGGAGCCGTAAAAGGGACATGTTCCGATCCGCACTTATTAAGTGCCACCCCCAGTTATTAACTGCGACCCGCACTTATTAACTGCGACCCTCAGTTAATAACTGCGACCCGCACTTACTAACTGAGGGTCGCAGTTAGTATAAGTGCGGGTCGGGGTCGCAGTTAATAACTGGGGGTCGCAGTTAATAAGTGCGGATCGGAGCATGTCCCTTTTACGGCTCTAGCTGTAAAAGGGACATCGGAGGTATACTCCCAGTTAATAACTACGATCCGCACTTATTAACTGCGACCCGCACTTACTAACTGCGACCCGCACTTACTAACTGCGACCCTCAGTTAGTAAGTGCGGATCGCAGGTAATAACTGAGGGTCGCAGTTAATAAGTGCGGGTCGCACTTAATAAGTGCGGGTCATACACTGTTAAAAATGTTTGTAAAGTTACAGTAGAAAGTAAAATGTGACAGTGGAATTTACTGTTAAATAGAAGCTTCAGTTCCAACTGCTAGTATGAAATAACTGGCGGGGAAATCCCCGCAGTACTGAACTCTGATTTTTGAATTTCATGTCATCTTAAATGAAGGACAACATTTCCTTCAATTTTGCTATCAAATAGTTGTATCTCACATTATATGATTTACCTAAGGCTGCACGAATTATTTGTGTCCACACGTGTAACTTACTATATTAATTACAACTGAGTTTCTAAAGTTTGGGTGCACACTGTGCATATGATAAATTTCCTGAATTGAATTGAATTCCACCTTGTCTTTTTTCGGACTGACAGATGATGCAGGCATGCAGTTATCAGTGTGGTTGTTTCATGTACAGGGAGCTTTCTATGGCTTTCATGTCAGCACACCTACCACTACCCTCAAGGAGAGCATGTAGTGCGAGCCGCACCCTCCATCTCCCAAACTAGCCCTCGCCCGACCCTCATATATTGTGTTTGAGCATATATATCTCCAATATATCTTGGCAGAAGCTGAAATTTGTCTGCTGTCTGCAATATTGGGATAATTGCAGCCCCAAAAAGTTTCAATTTATCAGGCACAGACCCATGTTTTTGTATTTGGTAAATGGTCCCTTGTCTATAGATCTTGCTTGGAATTTTTTTTCGTGCCAATCTGCTTCTGGGTGGCGCCACCTCGGGCCAAGTTAAAATTGCATCTCCAGACAATAACTTTTGAAAACCTTAATGGATTCTTTCCAAATTTGGTGTGGTGGTACCTTGCCTCAAGATCTGGCTTGAGAATGTTTTTCATGTTGATAGGAGGACCACCTGAAAGCTAAGTGTTTCCAGACAATAACTTTTGAAACCCTGAACCGATTCATTCCAAATTTGGTGTGTAGGTGCCTCGCCTCAATTTCTCGTTTGGCTTTGTTTTTAATGCTGATCCACATATAGGTGGTACCACGTGGGGGCAAATTTAAAATTATGTTTCCGGACAATAACTTTTTAATACTTGAATGAATTCTTTCCAAGTTTGGTATACATGTACCTTACCTGAAGGTTTCACTTGGTCTTGTTTTTCTTGTCGATCTGCTCATAGGTGGCACCACCTGTAGGCCAAGTTAACATTTTCTATTTTCAATGTCAAGGGATCTTGTCTCAAGATCTCGGTTGGGATAATTTGTTATGCTTATCTTCCTACACTTGGCGCTACCTGTGGGCCAAGGTAAAATTGCATTTCCGGACAGTAACTGTTGGACCTTAATGGATTCTTTTAAATTTGGTATGTGGGTACCTACCCTCAAGACATCTTATGGGGCCATGTTAATGATGCTTTTCCTAAGTTTTATGTTTTTACTTTCTTCACAAATAATGAATGTTTCCTTTACTAAAGATGCAAAATGCATGCCTCCAATCGTATTCGATCGACTGTATCTAGTTTCTTCAATAATTTATTTTTGGTCAATAACTTGAGAACTGCATGCTCATCGGATTCTTCTCAAATTAGCATGCATGTACCATGCCAGGAGATGTTGCATGGGATTGCCTTTCACGCACTTGCACTTACAGGTGGCGCCTCCTGGTGGCAAAAATCCCAAATTTGGCTCCGGGTAATACCATGACCTAAGATGTCGCTTGAGATTGCATTTCGCCCACTTGCGCCTATATAGGTGGCGCCACCAGGTGTTAAAATCAAAATTTTTCAGCCATTAACTTGACAACTGCTCATCGGAATCTCCTCAAATTTAGCATGCATGTATCATGCCAGGAGGTGTTGCGTGGGATTGCCTTTCGCTCACTTTTACTTATACATGTATCAGATTTGTTTCCGGGTAATAACTTGAGAACCGCTCGTCAGATTCTTCTTAAATCTGGTATGAATATACCATGACATATGTTGACCTCGTGTCAAATCTAAATTCTATTTCGCTCATCGGATTTTTCTCCAATTTGGTATGCAGAGGCAAGGTTTACTGCAATCTTGGTGAACCGAGATGGTAAATCAGGGGAATACCAGTAGTATATAAAACACCGTAACTCGCTCATTGACCTACTTTCGTGAAGGCCGCTAGAGGTCAAGATCCCTATAGTTCCGGCAAAGGTCACGTGGTGATCACGCGATCGGATGTGACCCCTGGCAATGTATTCCTCCGCGGTGATGCGGTCTGGCGGTCACTTCCGCGGACAGAAAGTAGTCCCATGTCAACCAAGTGACTTCCAATGTTAATGTATACGGGGAATGCCTAAAAAGAGTATGGGAATAGACGTTTTGGGACTGAGGTGGGTCCCTAGTGGACCGATTGGATCGAGTGAGGTGTCAAAGTGAAGCGCTCCTCCAGGGGCATCCAGTCAAGGGTGGGTGTATGTAAAATTATGATTTTCCCGAACATATAAAAAGCGGAACACGGACTTTACCCCTAAAATAGAGGAAAACTACTATCAACCCTATCCCAAAGGGCTAATATCGGTCCCCGGGCTTATCGGGGTGGTCATATTTTTTTGATTTTACTATGGGTTGTTTGGTCTTGTTTTTCACGTCTCGCCACGAAAAACACGATAGGAGGGGTCTCAAAGTTAAGCGGTGAAATTTTTCGAAAAGTCCAGGTACCGGGTAGGTCTGTATATAGGCTCATAGCCCCATACTATCCGAATTTGATGTTTTTGCTTTTTTGTGGATGCGGTCACGTTTCCTCATCATTGTCCGCAATTCTCCGTTCATCCATGGCTTATCATTCGGTCGTACAGTGATAGATTTATGTGGGATGTGTAATTTACATGTCGACTGTATGTATGATGATATATCATCAGCTGATTTATTGACGTCATCACCTAATAAATCTGTCCATGGAGTTTGGCTGAAAGCGTTTTTGATCCCAATTTCGTCCATCTGGTCATATAGCCATATCTCACGTTTAAAACTTTGTTGTTTATTGTTAGTTTTATAAGATAATTTGATAAAGGTTGCATGATGATCACTACAAAATGGTTCTATGACACCCGAATGGAGGATAATATTTGGACAAGACACTAATATTACATATATTAAGCTCTTAGAAATGCGGGTGACCCTTGTTGGTTCAGAAACTATCTGTTTAAGATCGAAGAAGCTTTCGAGATTACGTATCTTTGGATGTGTATGCGTCAGGCAGTCTGAATTAAAGTCACCCACAATAATACATTTATTATTCATTCGATCTCTCACTTTTGAAATAGACTCATTAATTAAATCCCAATATCTTGCTTTGGTGGATGGAGCACGATAGAACGTTCCCAGCATAAATTTGTTATTTTGTAGTCTAATTTCCACCCAGACTGCTTCAAGACCATCTATTTCGAAATCCGTTTTCTCATCATATACTATTGTTTCTTTGATGTAGATTACTATCCCTCCACCGCCTTGGGTCAAGCGATCCTTCCTAATTCGTGGATGATGATAACCTGGAATTTGTATGGACTCAGTGCTGATACTATCGTCTAATTTACTCTCTGTTATCGCAATTATGTCAAATTCACTTAATTCGGTATGGACAAGGAGTGACTTGTAACGTAATCCACAGACATTAAGCTGGACAATAGACAATGGCCTGACGTCGGGTCCTGGATTCAATTCTATATCTCCGCTTAGTATTAGTAGGTGACAAGTGTATATAGATGTGTTAATGAGGAAAGTCATATATGACGAGTCGAGTTGTAGGCCAGAGCAAAAACAGTTTCCATACTGCACGGAATAATTGTAAGCAGTTGTACCTAGGGGTATGGCATCGCCTATTGGATGTACGGAAATAATGCTGAGACAAATCAGTAAGAGCAATGTAAGTAGTGTATAAACCGTAAATTGGACCGGATTGACCTACTTTTGAGGCGGAACTGGGGCGGGGTTTCCCAGTGGGGGATTCCCCAGTGGGGGTTTCCCCATGACGATCACGTGATCAAGGCATGTACTGACCTGTCCAGGCTATAGTTCCGGCAACCTGTAACCTTTGTATTCCTCCGCGGTGATGCGGTCTGGCGGTGATTCGGTCTCGGGAAAAAGCTTCCGTGGAGAAAAAGTAGTCCCTAGATAAAATGGTCCGATGGGGTCGAGTGAGGTATCAAAGTGAAGCTTAGGTGAAGGGGCATCTAATGGGCTGGGTGTGGGGTTGAAATATCGGCATTCTGCGCATGCGCGGTGGCCGAAGGGTATGAAAATAGCCTTTTTGGAGCTAGGGAGCCCCTAATGGTCCAATGGGGTCGAGTGAGGTATCAATGTGAAGCATTCATGAAGAGGCATCTAATGGACTGGGTGTGGGGTTGACATATCGGCATTCTGCGCATGCGCGGTGGCCCAAGGGTATGGAAATAGACGTTTTGGGAGCTAGGGGAGCCACTAATGGGCCGATGGAGTTCTATGAGGTATCCATGTGAAGCCTATGTGAAGGGGCATCCAGTCATGGGTGGGTGCATGTAAAATTTTTCCTGAAAAAAAAAAAAAACGGAAAACGGACTTTATCGAAAAACCTGGGAAAATGCCTATATGGGGTATGAGGGGTATATAGGTCGCCGGGCTTAACGGGGCTTGTCTATCAATAGAGTTATCTCCCCCTAGTTCCAGGGTGGGTGTATGTAAAAATTTTCCTAAAAAAATACGGAATACGGACTTTATCCTAAATTACGGGAAAATGCCTATATGGGGTATGGGCGGTATAGGACCATCCTGGGAAACGTACTTCTATACATTTGCGGTAGGGGTGTGGGGTCTCGTTTTACTCGTCTCGTCATTTAGAACATGATAGGAAGTGTCCCCGTGCGAATCGGTGAAATTTTTGAAAAAGTCACCGAACCCCATATAGTCCCATACTGAGGGTATAGGATCAATGTTTGTCCCCCTGGGAAACGTACTTCTATACATTTGCGGTAGGGTTGTGGGGTCTCGTTTTACTCGTCTCGTCATTTAGAACATGATAGGAAGTGTCCCCGTGCGAATCGGTGAAATTTTTGAAAAAGTACGATATAGCCCCATATAGACATATATATATAAATATATATATACCCATACTGGGGTATAGGACCGATGTTTGTCCCCCTGGGAAACACACTTCTATACATTTGCGGTAGGGTTGTGGGGTCTCGTTTTACTCGTCTCGACATTTAGAACACGATGGTTAGGGTTGCGGAGCGAATTGGTGAAATTTTTGAAAAAAGTCACCGAGGCCTGGGTAGGCCCATAGGCCTATATACTGCATGGCTATGGGTGTATAGGGCCATACGGGGTGGACATGTTGGAGTCTAGGTGAGTCCCTAATGGTCCAATGGGGTCGAGTGAGGTCTTATTTTGAAGCTCTCGTGCAGGAGCATCCGACTGGGCTAATGGTTCGTCCGTGTTCAATAGTCTGCGCATGCGCAGACTGGCCGTAGTATAGAAAACAGGCATTTTGGGTGCTATGTAGGGGTGTGTTTGGGTTAGAGATGGGCTAATCACGGTTCGAATGGGTCGTGTGAGGTCTCAAAGTGAAGCTTGTGTGGGGTAGAGTCAGAATGGTGTGTTTTTGAATGCAAGTCGCGTTAATTTGCGCATGCGCAGTTGGTTGTAGTAAGTAAAGTGGCCATTTTGGGGCAGTGAAGGAAGGTATTTGGGGTCGAGATGGGCTATTCACGGTTCGAATGCGTCCTGGAAGGTGTCAGCTTGTAGTTCTCGGGGTGTACATTCCGATTTGAGGGATGTTCCCGTCATCTGTGACGTCATCAGTGACGTCATCGGTACGAGTAGTAAGTAAAGTGGCCATTTTGGGGCAGTGAAGGAAGGTATTTGGGGTCGAGATGGGCTATTCACGGTTCGAATGCATCGTGTGAGGTGTCATTTTGTTGCTCTCGGGGTGTACATTCCGATTTGAGGGATGTCCGCGTCATCTGTGACGTCATCGGTGACGTCATCGGTACGAGTAGTAGCGAAAGTGGACATTTTCGGGCAGTACATGAAGGTATTTGGGATCGAGATGGGCTATTCACGGTTCGAATGCGTCCTCGAAGGTGTCATCTTGTAGTTCTCGGGGTGTACATTCCGATTTGAGGGATGTTCGCGTCATCTGTGACGTCATCGGTGACGTCATCGGTACGAGTAGTAGCGAAAGTGGCCATTTTCGGGCAGTACATGAAGGTATTTGGGGTCGAGATGGTGCGGTAGGAATATCATTCTGCGCATGCGCAGACGCAATGCGGAGCTCTCGTCCAATCAGAAGCGAGTATTTCAAATCCGTCACAGAGCTCTCAGCCAATCAGAAGCGAGTATTTTGACCCGGTGCATTATGGGCCATATCCAAGATGGCGGCACGTATGTTCAAGATGGCGGCACATCCGGTGTCGAAAACTGGCCATTCCGTCGGGATGTGGTCACCTAGTGTCGAAAACTGGTCCTTGTATGGGTCCTGCTAGACGTTTTGACGCCATGATATAGACCGGAGAGAGAGAGAAAACAACAACAACAAGGATGACACATGAGGGAACAACAACAACAACAAGTTTTTTTTTCATATAGTTTATTTTCCCCTCCATCATAACATACCCACGCTGGGGGAGCCGCGTTGGGTATGTTTACAATTCAAGAAAGACTCTTGTCCAATCAGAGACCGCCATTTGCATCTGTCCTATTCGTTCCTGTCCGTTAGATGTATTCTTGTCCAATCAGAAGTCGCCATTTCAGAGAGTTCCTTCTTCGGTCATGTTCATTCTGAACCGTTTATTCTAATCATCGTCGGCTAGGCCTGGATATTCTTCGGGTAGCATGTCCTGAAACAGTTGTTTGCGCATTCTGATCGCATTTTCCAGGGCCTCGGTGGGTGGTAAACCCATATCCTCTTCCAAGTGACGCTTGGTCTTCATGATGGACCTGTGCGTGGGGTTCCCTTTCATTTCAAGCGGTAGTAAGGTATACTGTTCATAGATCGCCATGGCTGTTTTCCTGATGCGGGGGCGCATTTGGGTGTACGTCTGTTGTAAATTATCCTCTCCGGCGTCCTCGATCGCTTCAGCGTGAGTATTGATAGCTGCTGTCACAATACGATCCCAGAAGGTAGGTTCTGCCTCACTTTCCTGGGATGAAGGCTGATTCTCTGAGGTCAAGCTCTCCATATCAGTAGATAGACTGTCAGCCATCTTGGATTCGGTATCAGTCGATGCACTCTCATCAATCTCTGTATCAGTATCTGCCTCAACGGGCTCCTCGGCGTCTTCAATCCCATGTATATTTTTCTCGTGTCGCATCATATCGTAATGTCTGGTGAACGTGCGTTCACACTCAGAACAAGTATAAGCCATGTTGACGGTTGAACGTCGACTGTGCGTGTTTTGCGAATACGCTCGCTTTTATAGACAGTAACGCCCATCAACGCTTAGCTCAACGCTTCAACGCCCTGGTGAATTAGCTCAGAAGCTCTGATTTCATGGAATTGACACCAATTCATCGAAATGCAGTGACGCCCGTCAACGCCCGTCGTTACGCCTTAACGCTCGTCTCAACGCTTTAACACACTTTCTTAATGCTTTAACGTTGTTTAATGATGCGTTCGAACAAATGTTTCTTTTGTGCTATTGCTCTGACATACGCCGCTCTCCAGTTCATGCCCGAGGTTTTCAACATCGACGCTGTTCTTTCAATTTCCATATGGACTGGGTCCTTATCCAACAATTTCATATGGGTCAGTAAGTCGACATACTGCTGACGTAAAGCCCGTCGTAGTCTGGGTGCCAATCTGTTATGGGCTAAAATTGCAGCTTCCTCTTTCGAATACCCTTTGCGTTGAAACTTGTTTCCTGTGGCCTCCAACATCCCGCCCATCTCGGCGTCCATACTTTCTTTGAACAAATCCTTCCATAACCTCGAGTTCACATTATGTTCTTCAACCTCGGGTTGGGCCTTCACGGTTGGGTGATATTCCAGGACTGATGGTATGAAGCGGGCCCGCTGTATGGGGGTGGGCTTCTGCTGCTGCTCTGCCAGGAGTGCACTCGGCGGATGGTGTAGGGGTATAGGCCGTTGTGGTGATTCCTCGCCGGGTAACAGGTGGGTCGTCAGCCGACGATCTTCGGGGGTATGGGCTTTTAAATCTACGAACAGGTAGCCGTACGGACGAATTGTCGCTTCTTGAAACGCCCACATAAAATGGTCAATGTTCTGAGGATAAATTCGACTACCAAACACACGGATTTGTGCTCTATCAATGGGATTGGAGAACAACACAAAGTATTGGCAGTTCAAGGCAATATCTCTGGACGCCTTCCCTTGAGGAAAGAGATTCTGAGTCAAATAGATGACGGACAGATTTCGATGATGGGACCCTTTGGTGAATAGGTCGGCGATTTTCGAATTGTCCTTGGCCGCACTCATCAGATCAACGAGCACTACCACGTTGGTCTGCTCGGAATCGAAGTAATAGGGTTCGTCTATGTCGTGAGGAATTCCTGGAACAAAGCTCACATTCTGTAGTCGTGCAGTTTCGTAGGCGGGCTGCCATTGGCTATAACACCAAACAACACGTGTCGGAGCTGGGGTTGCCACACCTTCCTCTAAGAACTTCATCACCCAGGACGTCTTTCCACACCCCGTAGGGCCGCTCACCGTCATCGTATAAGGGTGATCTAATACTGTCGTGTGTGACGTAGGTGTTGATCGTTCCTCGCGCGTACTTTGAATTTGCACGTTATCGGGACTGCGTTCCTTGAGATGGCTTCGCTGTATATGTCTACGTAGATTAAATGGCGTGGAAAATGACTTCGAACACAAGTGACATGCGTAAACCAGGGCTCTCATCTCCACGGACACCAGGCGTATAATGAAGCTTTCACAGATGCATGTGTGTGTTTATATGCAAGAGCTCCGAGCTCGCGGAGCTCTTGGCGCTCTGGAGCTCATGGAACTCGGAGCTCCGGAGCTCCGACGCCACCACCGGGCGTTGACGGGCGTTGCTACAAGAGAACTCGGAGCTCCGGAGCTCCGGAGCTCCGAGTTCTCTTGTAGCAACGCCCGTGCACTCCAGGAGTGTACTCGGCGGATGGTGTAGGGGTATAGGCCGTTGTGGTGATTCCTCGCCGCGTAACAGGTGGGTCGTCAGCCGACGATCTTCGGGGGTATGGGCTTTTAAATCTACGAACAGGTAGCCGTACGGACGAATTGTCGCTTCTTGAAACGCCCACATAAAATGGTCAATGTTCTGAGGATAAATTCGACTACCAAACACACGGATTTGTGCTCTATCAATGGGATTGGAGAACAACACAAAGTATTGGCAGTTCAAGGCAATATCTCTGGACGCCTTCCTTGAGGAAAGAGATTCTGAGTCAAATAGATGACGGACAGATTTCGATGATGGGACCCTTTGGTGAATAGGTCGGCGATTTTCGAATTGTCCTTGGCCGCACTCATCAGATCATCGAGCACTACCACGTTGGTCTGCTCGGAATCGAAGTAATAGGGTTCGTCTATGTCGTGAGGAATTCCTGGAACAAAGCTCACATTCTGTAGTCGTGCAGTTTCGTAGGCGGGCTGCCATTGGCTATAACACTAAACAACACGTGTCGGAGCTGGAGTTGCCACACCTTCCTCTAAGAACTTCATCACCCAAGACGTCTTTCCACACCCCGTAGGGCCGCTCACCGTCATCGTATAAGGGTGATCTAATACTGTCGTGTGTGACGTAGGTGTTGATCGTTCCTCGCGCGTACTTTGAATTTGCACGTTATCGGGACTGCGTTCCTTGAGATGGCTTCGCTGTATATGTCTACGTAGATTAAATGGCGTGGAAAATGACTTCGAACACAAATGACATGCGTAAACCATGGCTCTCATCTCCACGGACACCAGGCGTATAATGAAGCTTTCACAGATGCATGTGTGTGTTTATATGCAAGAGCTCCGAGCTCGCGGAGCTCTTGGAGCTCCGGAGCTCATGGAACTCGGAGCTCCGGAGCTCCGACGCCACCACCGGGCGTTGACGGGCGTTGCTACAAGAGAACTCGGAGCTCCGGAGCTCCGGAGCTCCGAGTTCTCTTGTAGCAACGCCCGTGCACTCCAGGAGTGTACTCGGCGGATGGTGTAGGGGTATAGGCCGTTGTGGTGATTCCTCGCCGCGTAACAGGTGGGTCGTCAGCCGACGATCTTCGGGGGTATGGGCTTTTAAATCTACGAACAGGTAGCCGTACGGACGAATTGTCGCTTCTTGAAACGCCCGCATAAAATGGTCAATGTTCTGAGGATAAATTCGACTACCAAACACACGGATTGTGCTCTATCAATGGGATTGGAGAACAACACAAAGTATTGGCAGTTCAAGGCAATATCTCTGGACGCCTTCCCTTGAGGAAAGAGATTCTGAGTCAAATAGATGACGGACAGATTTCGATGATGGGACCCTTTGGTGAATAGGTCGGCGATTTTCAATTGTCCTTGGCCGCACTCATCAGATCATCGAGCACTACCACGTTGGTCTGCTCGGAATCGAAGTAATAGGGTTCGTCTATGTCGTGAGGAATTCCTGGGACAAAGCTCACATTCTGTAATCGCGTAGTTTCGTAGGCGGGCTGCCATTGGCTATAACACCAAACAACACGTGTCGGAGCTGGGGTTGCCACACCTTCCTCTAAGAACTTCATCACCCAGGATGTCTTTCCACACCCCGTAGGGCCGCTCACCGTCATCGTATAAGGGTGATCTAATACTGTCGTGTGTGACGTAGGTGTTGATCGTTCCTCGCGCGTACTTTGAATTTGCACGTTATCGGGACTGCGTTCCTTGAGATGGCTTCGCTGTATATGTCTACGTAGATTAAATGGCGTGGAAAATGACTTCGAACACAAGTGACATGCGTAAACCATGGCTCTCATCTCCACGGACACCAGGCGTATAATGAAGCTTTCACAGATGCATGTGTGTTTACATGCACCGCGGTGGAAACCTTTGCGCGCCGGGGTCAAAGGTCAGTTCCGGTCACGTGAACGGAAGCGGAAGTCTCTTGTAGCAACGCCCGTCAACGCCCGGTGGTGGCGTCGGAGCTCCGGAACTGGTGTCCGTGGAGATGAGAGCCATGGTTTACGCATGTCACTTGTGTTCGAAGTCATTTTCCACGCCATTTAATCTACGTAGACATATACAGCGAAGCCATCTCAAGGAACGGAGTCCCGATAACGTGCAAATTCAAAGTACGCGCGAGGAACGATCAACACCTACGTCACACACGACAGTATTAGAGCACCCTCATACGATGACGGTGAGCGGCCCTACGGGGTGTGGAAAGACGTCCTGGGTGATGAAGTTCTTAGAGGAAGGTGTGGCAACCCCAGCTCCGACACGTGTTGTTTGGTGTTATAGCCAATGGCAGCCTGCCTACGAAACTGCACGACTACAGAATGTGAGCTTTGTTCCAGGAATTCCTCACGACATAGACGAACCCTATTACTTCGATTCCGAGCAGACCAACGTGGTAGTGCTCGATGATCTGATGAGTGCGGCCAAGGACAATTCGAAAATCGCCGACCTATTCACCAAAGGGTCCCATCATCGAAATCTGTCCGTCATCTATTTGACTCAGAATCTCTTTCCTCAAGGAAGGCGTCCAGAGATATTGCCTTGAACTGCCAATACTTTGTGTTGTTCTCCAATCCCATTGATAGAGCACAAATCCGTGTGTTTGGTAGTCGAATTTATCCTCAGAACATTGACCATTTTATGTGGGCGTTTCAAGAAGCGACAATTCGTCCGTACGGCTACCTGTTCGTAGATTTAAAAGCCCATAACCCCGAAGATCGTCGGTTGACGACCCACCTGTTACGCGGCGAGGAATCACCACAACGGCCTATACCCCTACACCATCCGCCGAGTGCACTCCTGGCAGAGCAGCAGCAGAAGCCCACCCCCATACAGCGGGCCCGCTTCATACCATTAGTCCTGGAATATCACCCAACCGTGAAGGCCCAACCCGAGGTTGAAGAACATAATGTGAACTCGAGGCTATGGAAGGATTTGTTCAAAGAAAGTATGGACGCCGAGATGGGCGGGATGTTGGAGGCCACAGGAAACAAGTTTCAACGCAAAGGGTATTCTAAAGAGGAAGCTGCAATTTTAGCCCATAACAGATTGGCACCCAGACTACGACGGGCTTTACGTCAGCAGTATGTCGACTTACTGACCCATATGAAATTGTTGGATAAGGACCCAGTCCATATGGAAATTGAAAGAACATCGTCGATGTTGAAAACCTCGGCCATGAACTGGAAAGCGGCGTATGTCAGAGCAATAACACAAAAGAAACATTTGTTCGAACGCATCATTAAACAACGTTAAAGCATTAAGAAAGTGTGTTAAAGCGTTGAGACGAGCGTTAAGGCGTAACGACGGCGTTGACGGGCGTCACTGCATTTCGATGAATTGGTGTCAATTCCATGAAATCAGAGCTTCTGAGCTAATTCACCAGGGCGTTGAAGCGTTGATGGGCGTTACTGTCTATAAAAGCGAGCGTATTCCCAAAACACGCACAGTCGACGTTCAACCGTCAACATGGCTTATACTTGTTCTGAGTGTGAACGCACGTTCACCAGACATTACGATATGATGCGACACGAGAAAAATATACATGGGATTGAAGACGCCGAGGAGCCCGTTGAGGCAGATACTGATACAGAGATTGATGAGAGTGCATCGACTGATACCGAATCCAAGATGGCTGACAGTCTATCTACTGATATGGAGAGCTTGACCTCAGAGAATCAGCCTTCATCCCAGGAAAGTGAGGCAGAACCTACCTTCTGGGATCGTATTGTGACAGCAGCTATCAATACTCACGCTGAAGCGATCGAGGACGCCGGAGAGGATAATTTACAACAGACGTACACCCAAATGCGCCCCCGCATCAGGAAAACAACCATGGCGATCTATGAACAGTATACCTTACTACCGCTTGAAATGAAAGGGGACCCCACGCACAGGTCCATCATGAAGACCAAGCGTCACTTGGAAGAGGATATGGGTTTACCACCCACCGAGGCCCTGGAAAATGCGATCAGAATGCGCAAACAACTGTTTCAGGACATGCTGCCCGAAGAATATCCAGGCCTAGCCGACGATGATTAGAATAAACGGTTCAGAATGAACATGACCGAAGAAGGAACTCTCTGAAATGGCGACTTTGATTGGACAAGAATACATCTAACGGACAGGAACGAATAGGACAGATGGAAATGGCGGTCTCTGATTGGACAAGAGTCTTTCTTGAATTGTAAACATACCCAACGCGGCTCCCCCAGCGTGGGTATGTTATGATGGAGGGGAAAATAAACTATATGAAAAAAAAAAAACTTGTTGTTGTTGTTGTTCCCTCATGTGTCATCCTTGTTGTTGTTGTTTTCTCTCTCTCTCCGGTCTATATCATGGCGTCAAAACGTCTAGCAGGACCCATACAAGGACCAGTTTTCGACACTAGGTGACCACATCCCGACGGAATGGCCAGTTTTCGACACCGGATGTGCCGCCATCTTGAACATACGTGCCGCCATCTTGGATATGGCCCATAATGCACCGGGTCAAAATACTCGCTTCTGATTGGCTGAGAGCTCTGTGACGGATTTGAAATACTCGCTTCTGATTGGACGAGAGCTCCGCATTGCGTCTGCGCATGCGCAGAATGATATTCCTACCGCACCATCTCGACCCCAAATACCTTCATGTACTGCCCGAAAATGGTCACTTTCGCTACTACTCGTACCGATGACGTCACAGATGACGTCACAGATGACGCGAACATCCCTCAAATCGGAATGTACACCCCGAGAACTACAAGATGACACCTTCGAGGACGCATTCGAACCGTGAATAGCCCATCTCGATCGCAAATACCTTCATGTACTGCCCGAAAATGGCCACTTTCGCTACTACTCGTACCGATGACGTCACCGATGACGTCACAGATGACGCGGACATCCCTCAAATCGGAATGTACACCCCGAGAGCAACAAAATGACACCTCACACGATGCATTCGAACCGTGAATAGCCCATCTCGACCCCAAATACCTTCCTTCACTGCCCCAAAATGGCCACTTTACTTACGACTCGTACCGATGACGTCACTGATGACGTCACAGATGACGGGAACATCCCTCAAATCGGAATGTACACCCCGAGAACTACAAGCTGACACCTTCCAGGACGCATTCGAACCGTGAATAGCCCATCTCGACCCCAAATACCTTCCTTCACTGCCCCAAAATGGCCACTTTACTTACTACAACCAACTGCGCATGCGCAGATTAACGCGACATGCATTCAAAAACACACCATTCTGACTCTACCCCACACAAGCTTCACTTTGACACCTCACACGACCCATTCGAACCGTGATTAGCCCATCTCTAACCCAAACACACCCCTACATAGCACCCAAAATGCCTGTTTTCTATACTACGGCCAGACTGCGCATGCGCAGACTATTGAACACGGACGAACCATTAGCCCAGTCGGATGCTCCTGCACGAGAGCTTCAAAATAAGACCTCACTCGACCCCATTGGACCACCAGGGACTCACCTAGACTCCAACATGTCCACCCCGTATGGCCCTATACACCCATAGCCATGCAGTATATAGGCCTATGGGCCTACCCAGGCCTCGGTGACTTTTTTCAAAAATTTCACCAATTCGCTCCGCAACCCTAACCATCGTGTTCTAAATGTCGAGACGAGTAAAACGAGACCCCACAACCCTACCGCAAATGTATAGAAGTGTGTTTCCCAGGGGGACAAACATCGGTCCTATACCCCAGTATGGGAATATATATTTATATATATGTCTATATGGGGCTATATCGTACTTTTTCAAAAATTTCACCGATTCGCACGGGGACACTTCCTATCATGTTCTAAATGACGAGACGAGTAAAACGAGACCCCACAACCCTACCGCAAATGTATAGAAGTACGTTTCCCAGGGGACAAACATTGATCCTATACCCTCAGTATGGGACTATATGGGGTTCGGTGACTTTTTTCAAAAATTTCACCGATTCGCACGGGGACACTTCCTATCATGTTCTAAATGACGAGACGAGTAAAACGAGACCCTACAACCCTACCGCAAATGTATAGAAGTACGTTTCCCAGGATGGTCCTATACCGCCCATACCCCATATAGGCATTTTCCCGTAATTTAGGATAAAGTCCGTATTCCGTATTTTTTCAGGAAAATTTTTACATACACCCACCCTGGAACTAGGGGGAGATAACTCTATTGATAGGCAAGCCCCGTTAAGCCCGGCGACCTATATACCCCCATACCCCATATAGGCATTTTCCCGGATTTTTCGATAAAGTCCGTTTTCCGTTTGTTTTTTTTTCAGGAAAAATTTTACATGCACCCACCCATGACTGGATGCCCCTTCACATAGGCTTCACATGGATACCTCATAGAACTCCATCGGCCCATTAGTGGCTCCCCTAGCTCCCAAAACGTCTATTTCCATACCCTTGGGCCACCGCGCATGCGCAGAATGCCGATATGTCAACCCCACACCAAGTCCATTAGATGCCCCTTCATGAATGCTTTACATTGATACCTCACTCGACCCCATTGGACCATTAGGGGCTCCCTAGCTCCAAAAAGGCTATTTTCATACCCTTCGGCCACCGCGCATTCGCAGAATGCCGATATTTCAACCCCACACCCAGCCCATTAGATGCCCCTTCACCTAAGCTTCACTTTGATACCTCACTCGACCCCATCGGACCATTTGATCTACGGACTACTTTTTCTCCACGGAAGCTTTTTCCCGAGACCGAATCACCGCCAGACCGCATCACCGCGGAGGAATACAAAGGTTACAGGTTGCCGGAACTATAGCCTGGACAGGTCAGTACATGCCTTGATCACGTGATCGTCATGGGGAAACCCCCACTGGGGAATCCCCCACTGGGAAACCCCGCCCCAGTTCCGCCTCAAAAGTAGGTCAACCGGTCCAATTTACGGTTTATATACTACTAATGTATATCGAAAAAATAGATATGGTAACTCATAAAAGCAAAAACTTGTCGAGGGAAATTTCTGAGTGGGAAAGTCAATAATATCCATATTTAATTTTTCATATACTCTGTGTTATTTTCTTGATACCTTTGGTACGACCAGTTTTGAAGTAGAAGCACCCTATTCTTGCCCTATATACATCAAGTGATATCACCTAAAAAGAAGTTGTGAAAAAGCAAAATAGGACAAGTGATAGGGGCTTCCATCTTCAAAAAACATATAGTACTAAATTCACAGCATTCACAGTTGACCAGTCGAGATTTCCGCATATTACTGACAAACACGACATCAACATAAAAGGAAAAAAAAAGAACAATCGCGTGAAAAATGATCAATATACACATAGCTATATCCAGTCGACAATCTGTACATGTACATACGGACCTGGCCCGTACGAACATGCAGGACTAAAAAATCAACTTCGAATCGAATCTCGTGAAGGGATGTTCTCGGCATATAAATTTGTCAGCCTAAATAGTTTAGCTTGTATGGGGTATGGGGGTGGTCATTTTTTTTGTATTTTACTATGGGTTGTTTGGTCTAGTTTTTCACGTCTCGCCACGAAAAACACGATGGGAGGGGTCTCGAAGTTAAGCGGTGAAATTTTTCGAAAAGTCCAGGTACCGGGTAGGTCTGTATATAGGTCCATAGCCCCATACTGCCTATGGGGGGGATAGGTCCATACTGGGAAATTCACACATGTTCATTGCGATATGGGTTGTTTGGTCTTGTTTTTCTCGTCTCGCCACGTACAACACGATGGGAGGGGTGTCGAAGTTAAGCAGTGAAATTTTTTGAAAAGCACCGGGTAGGTCTGTATATAGGCCCATATAGGTCCATACTGGCTATGGGGTATAGGTCCATACTGGGAAATTCACTCATGTTCATTGCCATATGGGTTGTTTGTTCTTGTTTTTCACGTCTCTCCATGTAGAACACGATGGGAGGGGTCCCGAAGTTAAGCCGTGAATTTTTTTGAAAAGTACCGGGTAGGTCTGTATATTGGCCCATACTGGCTATAGGGATGTTCATTGCGGTATGGGTTGTTTGGTCTTGTTTTTCACGTCTCGACACGTAAAACACGATGGGAGGGGTCTCGAAGTTAAGCGGTGAAATTTTTCGAAAAGTTCACGGATGCCTGGATAGGTCCATAGGCCCATACTGGCTATGGGAGATAGGTCCATACTGGGTGGCCGTTTTGGAGTCTAGGTGAGCCCCTAGTGGCTCCATGGTGTCGTATGAGGTCTTATTTTGAAGCTCTCGTAGAGGAGCACCCGACTGGACTAATGTATCGTCTGTTTTCAATATTCTGCGCATGCGCAATCTGGCCGTAGTATAGAAAGCAGGCATTGTGGGGTGTTTTGGGGGTAGGGATGGACCACTATTGGTCCAAATGGGTCGCGGGAAGTGTCAAAGTGAAGCTTTTGTGGGGTAGAGTCAGAATGGCGTGTTTTTTATTGCAAGTCGCGTCAATGTGCGCATGCGCAGTTGGGTGTAGTAAGTAAAGTGGTCATTTTGGAGAGGGGGGTGCATGGGGGTGTGTTTGGGGTAGAGATGGACCACTATTGGTCCGAATGTGTCGTGGGAGGTGTCATTTTGTGTCATCGGGGTGTAGACCACGATTTGAGGGCTGTCCACGTCACCTGTGACGTCATTGGAGTAGTAGTGAAAGTTGGCATTTTGGGGCAGTAAAAGAAGGATTAGTAGTATAAAAGCGCATTTAGAGCCCCATTGACCTTGCGGCGCAATGCGCAATGAGTGTATGCGCGCGAGTGTGTGTGTGTGAGTGAGTGAGTGAGAGACTGAGTGTGTGAGTGAGTGAGTGTGTGAGTGAGTGAGTGAGTGAGTGAGTGAGGCGTGCACAACGCTCGCGATGCGTGCACAACGCCCGCGAGGCGTCCCCAACGCCCGTCTTAACGCATGGACGCACTAACGACGTTTCTCGTTTGGCTTTGTTTTTAATGCTGATCCACATATAGGTGGTACCACGTGGGGGCAAATTTAAAATTATGTTTCCGGACAATAACTTTTTAATACTTGAATGAATTCTTTCCAAGTTTGGTATAAATGTACCTTACCTGAAGGTTTCACTTGGTCTTGTTTTTCTTGTCGATCTGCTCATAGGTGGCACCACCTGTAGGCCAAGTTAACATTTTCTATTTTCAATGTCAAGGGATCTTGTCTCAAGATCTCGGTTGGGATAATTTTTTATGCTTATCTTCCTACACTTGGCGCTACCTGTGGGCCAAGGTAAAATTGCATTTCCAGACAGTAACTGTTGGACCTTAATGGATTCTTTTAAATTTGGTATGTGGGTACCTACCCTCAAGACATCTTATGGGGCCATGTTAATGATGCTTTTCCTAAGTTTTATGTTTTTACTTTCTTCACAAATAATGAATGTTTCCTTTACTAAAGATGCAAAATGCATGCCTCCAATCGTATTCGATCGACTGTATCTAGTTTCTTCAATAATTTGTTTTTGGTCAATAACTTGAGAACTGCATGCTCATCGGATTCTTCTCAAATTAGCATGCATGTACCATGCCAGGAGATGTTGCATGGGATTGCCTTTCACGCACTTGCACTTACAGGTGGCGCCTCCTGGTGGCAAAATCCCAAATTTGGCTCCGGGTAATACCATGACCTAAGATGTCGCTTGAGATTGCATTTCGCCCACTTGCGCCTATATAGGTGGCGCCACCAGGTGTTAAAATCAAAATTTGTTTTCAGCCATTAACTTGAGAACTGCTCATCGGAATCTCCTCAAATTTAGCATGCATGTATCATGCCAGGAGGTGTTGCGTGGGATTGCCTTTCGCCCACTTTTACTTATACATGTATCAGATTTGTTTCCGGGTAATAACTTGAGAACCGCTCGTCAGATTCTTCTTAAATCTGGTATGAATATACCATGACATATGTTGACCTCGTGTCAAATCTAAATTCTATTTCGCTCATCGGATTTTTCTCCAATTTGGTATGCAGAGGCAAGGTTTACTGCAATCTTGGTGAACCGAGATGGTAAATCAGGGGAATACCAGTAGTATATAAAACACCGTAACTCGCTCATTGACCTACTTTCGTGAAGGCCGCTAGAGGTCAAGATCCCTATAGTTCCGGCAAAGGTCACGTGGTGATCACGCGATCGGATGTGACCCCTGGCAATGTATTCCTCCGCGGTGATGCGGTCTGGCGGTCACTTCCGCGGACAGAAAGTAGTCCCATGTCAACCAAGTGACTTCCAATGTTAATGTATACGGGGAATGCCTAAAAAGAGTATGGGAATAGACGTTTTGGGACTGAGGTGGGTCCCTAGTGGACCGATTGGATCGAGTGAGGTGTCAAAGTGAAGCGCTCCTCCAGGGGCATCCAGTCAAGGGTGGGTGTATGTAAAATTATGATTTTTCCCTAACATATAAAAAGCGGAACACGGACTTTACCCCTAAAATAGAGGAAAACTCCTATCAACCCTATCCCAAAGGGCTAATATCGGTCCCCGGGCTTATCGGGGTGGTCATATTTTTTTGATTTTACTATGGGTTGTTTGGTCTTGTTTTTCACGTCTCGCCACGAAAAACACGATAGGAGGGGTCTCGAAGTTAAGCGGTGAAATTTTTCGAAAAGTCCAGGTACCGGGTAGGTCTGTATATAGGCTCATAGCCCCATACTATCCGAATTTGATGTTTTTGCTTTTTTGTGGATGCGGTCACGTTTCCTCATCATTGTCCGCAATTCTCCGTTCATCCATGGCTTATCATTCGGTCGTACAGTGATAGATTTATGTGGGATGTGTAATTTACATGTCGAATGTATGTATGATGATATATCATCAGCTGATTTATTGACGTCATCACCTAATAAATCTGTCCATGGAGTTTGGCTGAAAGCGTTTTTGATCCCAATTTCGTCCATCTGGTCATATAGCCATATCTCACGTTTAAAACTTTGTTGTTTATTGTTAGTTTTATAAGATAATTTGATAAAGGTTGCATGATGATCACTACAAAATGGTTCTATGACACCCGAATGGAGGATAATATTTGGACAAGGCACTAATATTACATCTATTAAGCTCTTAGAAATGCGGGTGACCCTTGTTGGTTCAGAAACTATCTGTTTAAGATCGAAAAAGCTTTCGAGATTACGTATCTTTGGATGTGTATGCGTCAGGCAGTCTGAATTAAAGTCACCCACAATAATACATTTATTATTCATTCGATCTCTCACTTTTGAAATAGACTCATTAATTAAATCCCAATGTCTTGCTTTGGTGGATGGAGCACGATAGAACGTTCCCAGCATAAATTTGTTATTTTGTAGTCTAATTTCCACCCAGACTGCTTCAAGACCATCTATTTCGAAATCCGTTTTCTCATCATATACTATTGTTTCTTTGATGTAGATTACTATCCCTCCACCGCCTTGGGTCAAGCGATCCTTCCTAATTCGTGGATGATGATAACCTGGAATTTGTATGGACTCAGTGCTGATACTATCGTCTAATTTACTCTCTGTTATCGCAATTATGTCAAATTCGCTTAATTCGGTATGGACAAGGAGTGACTTGTAACGTAATCCACAGACATTAAGCTGGACAATAGACAATGGCCTGACGTCGGGTCCTGGATTCAATTCTATATCTCCGCTTAGTATTAGTAGGTGACAAGTGTATATAGATGTGTTAATGAGGAAAGTCATATATGACGAGTCGAGTTGTAGGCCAGAGCAAAAACAGTTTCCATACTGCACGGAATAATTGTAAGCAGTTGTACCTAGGGGTATGGCATCGCCTATTGGATGTACGGAAATAATGCTGAGACAAATCAGTAAGAGCAATGTATATCGAAAAAATAGATATGGTAACTCATAAAAGCAAAAACTTGTTGAGGGAAATTTCTGAGTGGGAAAGTCAATAATATCCATATTTAATTTTTCATATACTCTTTGTGTTATTTTCTTGATACCTTTGGTACGACCAGTTTTGAAGTAGAAGCACCGTATTCTTGCCCTATATACATCAAGTGATATCACCTAAAAAGAAGTTGTGAAAAAGCAAAATAGGACAAGTGATAGGGGCTTCCATCTGCAAGAAACATATAGTACTAAATTCACAGCATTCACAGTTGACCAGTCGAGATTTCCGCATATTACTGACAAACACGACATCAACATAAAAGGAAAAAAAAAGAACAATCGCGTGAAAAATGATCAATATACACATAGCTATATCCAGTCGACAATCTGTACATACGGACCTGGCCCGTACGAACATGCAGGACTAAAAAATCAACTTCGAATCGAATCTCGTGAAGGGATGTTCTCGGCATATAAATTTGTCAACCTAAATAGTTTAGCTTGTATGGGGTATGGGGGTGGTCATTTTTTTTGTATTTTACTATGGGTTGTTTGGTCTAGTTTTTCACGTCTCGCCACGAAAAACACGATGGGAGGGGTCTCGAAGTTAAGCGGTGAAATTTTTCGAAAAGTCCAGGTACCGGGTAGGTCTGTATATAGGTCCATAGCCCCATACTGCCTATGGGGGGGATAGGTCCATACTGGGAAATTCACACATGTTCATTGCGATATGGGTTGTTTGGTCTTGTTTTTCTCGTCTCGCCACGTAAAACACGATGGGAGGGGTGTCGAAGTTAAGCGGTGAAATTTTTTTTGAAAAGTACCGGATAGGTCTGTATATAGGCCCATATAGGTCCATACTGGCTATGGGGTATAGGTCCATACTGGGAAATTCACTCATGTTCATTGCCATATGGCTTGTTTGTTCTTGTTTTTCACGTCTCTCCATGTAGAACACGAAGTTAAGCCGTGAATTTTTTTGAAAAGTACCGGGTAGGTCTGTATATTGGCCCATACTGGCTATAGGGATGTTCATTGCGGTATGGGTTGTTTGGTCTTGTTTTTCACGTCTCGACACGTAAAACACGATGGGAGGGGTCTCGAAGTTAAGCGGTGAAATTTTTCGAAAAGTTCACGGATGCCTGGATAGGTCCATAGGCCCATACTGGCTATGGGAGATAGGTCCATACTGGGTGGCTGTTTTGGAGTCTAGGTGAGCCCCTAGTGGCTCCATGGTGTCGTATGAGGTCTTATTTTGAAGCTCTCGTAGAGGAGCACCCGACTGGACTAATGTATCGTCTGTTTTCAATATTCTGCGCATGCGCAATCTGGCCGTAGTATAGAAAGCAGGCATTGTGGGGTGTTTTGGGGGTAGGGATGGACCACTATTGGTCCAAATGGGTCGCGGGAAGTGTCAAAGTGAAGCTTTTGTGGGGTAGAGTCAGAATGGCGTGTTTTTTATTGCAAGTCGCGTCAATGTGCGCATGCGCAGTTGGGTGTAGTAAGTAAAGTGGTCATTTTGGAGAGGGGGGTGCATGGGGGTGTGTTTGGGGTAGAGATGGACCACTATTGGTCCGAATGTGTCGTGGGAGGTGTCATTTTGTGTCATCGGGGTGTAGACCACGATTTGAGGGCTGTCCACGTCACCTGTGACGTCATTGGAGTAGTAGTGGAAGTTGGCATTTTGGGGCAGTAAAAGAAGGATTAGTAGTATAAAAGCGCATTTAGAGCCCCATTGACCTTGCGGCGCAATGCGCAATGAGTGTATGCGCGCGAGTGTGTGTGTGTGAGTGAGTGAGTGAGAGACTGAGTGTGTGAGTGAGTGAGTGTGTGAGTGAGTGAGTGAGTGAGTGAGTGAGGCGTGCACAACGCTCGCGATGCGTGCACAACGCCCGCGAGGCGTCCCCAACGCCCGTCTTAACGCATGGACGCACTAACGACGTTTCTCGTTTGGCTTTGTTTTTAATGCTGATCCACATATAGGTGGTACCACGTGGGGGCAAATTTAAAATTATGTTTCCGGACAATAACTTTTTAATACTTGAATGAATTCTTTCCAAGTTTGGTATAAATGTACCTTACCTGAAGGTTTCACTTGGTCTTGTTTTTCTTGTCGATCTGCTCATAGGTGGCACCACCTGTAGGCCAAGTTAACATTTTCTATTTTCAATGTCAAGGGATCTTGTCTCAAGATCTCGGTTGGGATAATTTTTTATGCTTATCTTCCTACACTTGGCGCTACCTGTGGGCCAAGGTAAAATTGCATTTCCAGACAGTAACTGTTGGACCTTAATGGATTCTTTTAAATTTGGTATGTGGGTACCTACCCTCAAGACATCTTATGGGGCCATGTTAATGATGCTTTTCCTAAGTTTTATGTTTTTACTTTCTTCACAAATAATGAATGTTTCCTTTACTAAAGATGCAAAATGCATGCCTCCAATCGTATTCGATCGACTGTATCTAGTTTCTTCAATAATTTGTTTTTGGTCAATAACTTGAGAACTGCATGCTCATCGGATTCTTCTCAAATTAGCATGCATGTACCATGCCAGGAGATGTTGCATGGGATTGCCTTTCACGCACTTGCACTTACAGGTGGCGCCTCCTGGTGGCAAAATCCCAAATTTGGCTCCGGGTAATACCATGACCTAAGATGTCGCTTGAGATTGCATTTCGCCCACTTGCGCCTATATAGGTGGCGCCACCAGGTGTTAAAATCAAAATTTGTTTTCAGCCATTAACTTGAGAACTGCTCATCGGAATCTCCTCAAATTTAGCATGCATGTATCATGCCAGGAGGTGTTGCGTGGGATTGCCTTTCGCCCACTTTTACTTATACATGTATCAGATTTGTTTCCGGGTAATAACTTGAGAACCGCTCGTCAGATTCTTCTTAAATCTGGTATGAATATACCATGACATATGTTGACCTCGTGTCAAATCTAAATTCTATTTCGCTCATCGGATTTTTCTCCAATTTGGTATGCAGAGGCAAGGTTTACTGCAATCTTGGTGAACCGAGATGGTAAATCAGGGGAATACCAGTAGTATATAAAACACCGTAACTCGCTCATTGACCTACTTTCGTGAAGGCCGCTAGAGGTCAAGATCCCTATAGTTCCGGCAAAGGTCACGTGGTGATCACGCGATCGGATGTGACCCCTGGCAATGTATTCCTCCGCGGTGATGCGGTCTGGCGGTCACTTCCGCGGACAGAAAGTAGTCCCATGTCAACCAAGTGACTTCCAATGTTAATGTATACGGGGAATGCCTAAAAAGAGTATGGGAATAGACGTTTTGGGACTGAGGTGGGTCCCTAGTGGACCGATTGGATCGAGTGAGGTGTCAAAGTGAAGCGCTCCTCCAGGGGCATCCAGTCAAGGGTGGGTGTATGTAAAATTATGATTTTTCCCTAACATATAAAAAGCGGAACACGGACTTTACCCCTAAAATAGAGGAAAACTCCTATCAACCCTATCCCAAAGGGCTAATATCGGTCCCCGGGCTTATCGGGGTGGTCATATTTTTTTGATTTTACTATGGGTTGTTTGGTCTTGTTTTTCACGTCTCGCCACGAAAAACACGATAGGAGGGGTCTCGAAGTTAAGCGGTGAAATTTTTCGAAAAGTCCAGGTACCGGGTAGGTCTGTATATAGGCTCATAGCCCCATACTATCCGAATTTGATGTTTTTGCTTTTTTGTGGATGCGGTCACGTTTCCTCATCATTGTCCGCAATTCTCCGTTCATCCATGGCTTATCATTCGGTCGTACAGTGATAGATTTATGTGGGATGTGTAATTTACATGTCGAATGTATGTATGATGATATATCATCAGCTGATTTATTGACGTCATCACCTAATAAATCTGTCCATGGAGTTTGGCTGAAAGCGTTTTTGATCCCAATTTCGTCCATCTGGTCATATAGCCATATCTCACGTTTAAAACTTTGTTGTTTATTGTTAGTTTTATAAGATAATTTGATAAAGGTTGCATGATGATCACTACAAAATGGTTCTATGACACCCGAATGGAGGATAATATTTGGACAAGGCACTAATATTACATCTATTAAGCTCTTAGAAATGCGGGTGACCCTTGTTGGTTCAGAAACTATCTGTTTAAGATCGAAAAAGCTTTCGAGATTACGTATCTTTGGATGTGTATGCGTCAGGCAGTCTGAATTAAAGTCACCCACAATAATACATTTATTATTCATTCGATCTCTCACTTTTGAAATAGACTCATTAATTAAATCCCAATGTCTTGCTTTGGTGGATGGAGCACGGTAGAACGTTCCCAGCATAAATTTGTTATTTTGTAGTCTAATTTCCACCCAGACTGCTTCAAGACCATCTATTTCGAAATCCGTTTTCTCATCATATACTATTGTTTCTTTGATGTAGATTACTATCCCTCCACCGCCTTGGGTCAAGCGATCCTTCCTAATTCGTGGATGATGATAACCTGGAATTTGTATGGACTCAGTGCTGATACTATCGTCTAATTTACTCTCTGTTATCGCAATTATGTCAAATTCGCTTAATTCGGTATGGACAAGGAGTGACTTGTAACGTAATCCACAGACATTAAGCTGGACAATAGACAATGGCCTGACGTCGGGTCCTGGATTCAATTCTATATCTCCGCTTAGTATTAGTAGGTGACAAGTGTATATAGATGTGTTAATGAGGAAAGTCATATATGACGAGTCGAGTTGTAGGCCAGAGCAAAAACAGTTTCCATACTGCACGGAATAATTGTAAGCAGTTGTACCTAGGGGTATGGCATCGCCTATTGGATGTACGGAAATAATGCTGAGACAAATCAGTAAGAGCAATGTATATCGAAAAAATAGATATGGTAACTCATAAAAGCAAAAACTTGTTGAGGGAAATTTCTGAGTGGGAAAGTCAATAATATCCATATTTAATTTTTCATATACTCTTTGTGTTATTTTCTTGATACCTTTGGTACGACCAGTTTTGAAGTAGAAGCACCCTATTCTTGCCCTATATACATCAAGTGATATCACCTAAAAAGAAGTTGTGAAAAAGCAAAATAGGACAAGTGATAGGGGCTTCCATCTGCAAGAAACATATAGTACTAAATTCACAGCATTCACAGTTGACCAGTCGAGATTTCCGCATATTACTGACAAACACGACATCAACATAAAAGGAAAAAAGAAGAACAATCGCGTGAAAAATGATCAATATACACATAGCTATATCCAGTCGACAATCTGTACATACGGACCTGGCCCGTACGAACATGCAGGACTAAAAAATCAACTTCGAATCGAATCTCGTGAAGGGATGTTCTCGGCATATAAATTTGTCAACCTAAATAGTTTAGCTTGTATGGGATATGGGGGTGGTCATTTTTTTTGTATTTTACTATGGGTTGTTTGGTCTAGTTTTTCACGTCTCGCCACGAAAAACACGATGGGAGGGGTCTCGAAGTTAAGCGGTGAAATTTTTCGAAAAGTCCAGGTACCGGGTAGGTCTGTATATAGGTCCATAGCCCCATACTGCCTATGGGGGGGATAGGTCCATACTGGGAAATTCACACATGTTCATTGCGATATGGGTTGTTTGGTCTTGTTTTTCTCGTCTCGCCACGTAAAACACGATGGGAGGGGTGTCGAAGTTAAGCGGTGAAATTTTTTGAAAAGTACCGGATAGGTCTGTATATAGGCCCATATAGGTCCATACTGGCTATGGGGTATAGGTCCATACTGGGAAATTCACTCATGTTCATTGCCATATGGGTTGTTTGTTCTTGTTTTTCACGTCTCTCCATGTAGAACACGAAGTTAAGCCGTGAATTTTTTTGAAAAGTACCGGGTAGGTCTGTATATTGGCCCATACTGGCTATAGGGATGTTCATTGCGGTATGGGTTGTTTGGTCTTGTTTTTCACGTCTCGACACGTAAAACACGATGGGAGGGGTCTCGAAGTTAAGCGGTGAAATGTTTCGAAAAGTTCACGGAGGCCTGGATAGGTCCATAGGCCCATACTGGCTATGGGAGATAGGTCCATACTGGGTGGACGTTTTGGGGTCTAGGTGAGCCCCTAGTGGCTCCATGGTGTCGTATGAGGTCTTATTTTGAAGCTCTCGTAGAGGAGCACCCGACTGAACTAATGTATCGTCTGTTTTCAATATTCTGCGCATGCGCAATCTGGCCGTAGTATAGAAAGCAGGCATTGTGGGGTGTTTTGGGGGTAGAGATGGACCACTATTGGTCCAAATGGGTCGCGGGAAGTGTCAAAGTGAAGCTTTTGTGGGGTAGAGTCAGAATGGCGTGTTTTTTATTGCAAGTCGCGTCAATGTGCGCATGCGCAGTTGGGTGTAGTAAGTAAAGTGGTCATTTTGGGGAGGGGGGTGCACGGGGGTGTGTTTGGGGTAGAGATGGACCACTATTGGTCCGAATGTGTCGTGGGAGGTGTCATTTTGTGTCATCGGGGTGTAGACCACGATTTGAGGGCTGTCCACGTCACCTGTGACGTCATTGGAGTAGTAGTGGAAGTTGGCATTTTGGGGCAGTAAAAGAAGGATTAGTAGTATAAAAGCGCATTTAGAGCCCCATTGACCTTGCGGCGCAATGCGCAATGAGTGTATGCGCGCGAGTGTGTGTGAGTGAGTGAGTGAGTGAGTGAGAGAGTGAGTGTGTGAGTGAGTGAGTGTGTGAGTGAGTGAGTGAGTGAGTGAGTGAGGCGTGCACAACGCCCGCGAGGCGTCCCCAACGCCCGTCTTAACGCATGGACGCACTAGCGACGGTGAGTGAGTGGGATCCTACTGGACTAATGTATCGTCCGTTTTCATCATTTTGCGCATGCACAGTCTGGCCGTAGTATAGAGAGCAGGCATTTTGTGGATTCGTGGAGGTTCGTTGAGTGATTGAGGGACCATCCCTGGTCAAATGGACCGTGTGGTGTATCAGTGTGAAGCTCTCGTGGGTCAGAATAGCTTGTTTTCATTGGAATTACAAGCGTCTGGTCCGTCATCCATAATCCAGCCGTCGTCCATAAGAGAATATCCGCGTCCATAATCCAAAGACCTATTCCATATTCCATATAACAGTATTAGCACCAAATTCAAAAAGACAATCATAGTATACATAAACATAGGCTTGTTTCCTGCAAGAGAGAAGCGGTCAACAGTTTTCAATGATGCCGGCAAGACATCATGATGTTCCAAAAATATCAAATCCGTATCGCTGATCAGTATTCTTAATCCATAATATTGGTTGTGAAGTCGTCGTCTAAAGAATGATGTATCTCAGTCACGCTTTGATTGTGACTGTTCATATGAGTACCATGAGGATCTTGAAGTACATGGATTGATACGGCCCCTAGCCCCGGGCTAAGCGGAATTAGACACAAGTTACGAAACGTAACGCCATAGATCTTGCACACTACGCTCGTATTTTGCTATCAGCATGCGATATGTATCGGCAAATTTGAGAAACTTTGAGTGGAGGCGCTTGGTGGTGTAGCCCTGTTTTATAAGTTTCTGCAACAATGTTTTGTGACGTTGATTAAAATCGTCACATTTAACACAGGATCTAGCAAATGCTACTAGGCGTGATATGTATACGCCATATGCAGGTCCCACTGGAATATTACTGTCCAGAAAGGGATAGTTTACGATGTCGAAATTGTAATCATCTCTTTTGTCATAAAGTCGACGAGAGAGAATGCCCGCTTCATTTTTGCAGAGATATAGATCTAAATATGATGTGCCTGTAGGGCTATCTGTAGTTTCCTTCAAATCCAGTGAGGGTGGATATATATCCTTCACTGCGTCATTTATATAGCGATTATCCACAGCGAGAAGATCGTCTATATAGCGTTTGGTGAATGTGAAGGAACGGGATTTAAATGGATCTGTTTTTGAAAGCGCCTGCATATAGTCATATTCATAGGAGAACAGGTATAGGTCAGCCAATAGTGGTGCACAATTAGTACCCATTGGAATACCTATATGCTGTTGATATATTGTGTTGCCAAATTTCACATAGATATTTTTAATGAGAAATTCAAGCAACTCTATAAAAAAGAAACATCCCATGAATGATATCTCTTGTATGTAGTAGAGCTAAAGAATGCTTTATGGCTTCCGACATCAATATATCTACGATCAGTTTTCTTGAACACAGATACTATTAATGAACTTAGACGGTCAATAAGGTCCTGATCAGGGGTTGTGGTATAGAGAGTCGAGAAATCCCATGTGGATACATGTCTATACGGTATGTGACCTTTAGCATCAAGTTCTTCCGTAAGACATTTTGAGTTGTTCAATATCCACATACATTCAACGCCAGAGTTTTTAGAAATAGTGGCGCAATACCTTTCCCAAAATGCTTTTACCTCCTGAAGGGCCCTCGTCAACAGGGTTGAAAGAAGCTTGGTGGTACAGCTTCTAAAACCAGCTATGAATCTAGCTTTGTATGGTGATTTATGCATTTTGGGAGTCCGTATACTTTTGGTATATCGTTATGTTTGGTTGGAAGACAAATACCTCTTTCCTTGAGAAACGTTTTGTGATTGTTAAATAAATCTTCCAGAGTAAATGCAGTTTGAGAGTAAGTAGACGTATTTGATGACGATATGTTTCCACTCAATTCTTCAACCAGCACCTTGTAATAGTAATATTTACATATGAATATTATATTATTTGGAGCTTTGTCTGCTGGGACTAGGACGAATTTACTCTGGACATTTGCTAGAACTTCTTGCGAATTGGGGCTTCTCAGTACTCGTTTTGCTTGGGGAAGGGCACTTCTGTCAATATGGCGGATTGTTTCAACGACCTTGCTCTTGGTGAGGTCCAGCCAATCATCGAGTACTGTAGGTTCAACTTTTTCTCGCTTAGACCAATCAATAACGTACTGTTCCAAAGCAGACAGGACTATCTTCTGGTCGGCCTTCAGATTTATATTTCTCGGCTCTCTATATTTAGGTCCCTTCATCAGGAGTAATCTTAGGTCCTTATCACTCACCACATCAAGGTCACCAGTCACAACATGTTTGCATGGAGTATAGATAAAGTTCGACGATTCACAATCACAACTATAGCCCCAGACGTGTATAAGTTCCAGTCAAACTCCTTGACAGCATTAGAGTAATTGAATATTTTGGTGGCTATAGATTTAGTATACTTATATGAAATGCAAGGAGGCTCTGTGAACGTAAAATAGTTTGGTACAGTATTGCGTACCTCTGGGTCATTCAGGATTCGAGGTCAATTAATAATGTCCAGTCCTTTATCTAAGTAGTTGAGTTTCAAGAAAAGCCGATCTTGGGATGTTTCGATTATGTTCACTGGACGATACAACAGAAAATACGCTATATCTTGACATGCTTTAGAGATTTTGGGTGGTATTATATTTCCTGAGGACGCAGATTGTTGTATATCTCTGGCTATATGATTTAAAGCTCTCAGAGGTAACGCATACAGAACTGTACGTAAGCTATGTGTACTATTGTTTGTGTAAGTTAAACCCACTAAGTAATTTAAAGTGACATGATCGTGAATCATCGCACTATTAAACTTTCTCCAACCATGGCTGTGATGTCTCCGTTGATGGTGTTTAAATAGCTGGGTAATATTGGATGTATTTGAACGGCGGTTTGTAACATTGCCGAACCCACTGACATTATCATTTAAACCATACGGAAACACTGACCCAAGTTTTAGCATCCAGAATAGTTCCCGCTCTCGGATTTTTCTCTCAAATCCAAAGGGGGAATCCTTGGTAGATGGATAGACGACGTCTATGATCTGAATACTAAAGTTGTCCCAGCCATGGTCGGGTCCAGAAAAATGCTTACCTATAAGCAATTGCTTTTTCCTAACGGATTTTCTGTGATCATTCACCCTAAGATGGAGTCTTTGGGTGGTCTTGCCAACATACTGTTGACCACACTTCTTACAGGAAACTAAATAAATACAGTTTGTAGTAGAACAAATAAGATCAACATACGAGTTTACAGAATATGAGTTACCAGTTAACGCGGAACTAAATGACGCTGAAGTATTAATCTGCGCATGCGCAGTTGGCCAGTGGGTTTTCCCCGTCGTTCCCCCGTCTTCCATCCGGGTACTGTGGTTTTACATTCGGGTACTCATCTTACATTCCTGGCAAAATAAGCTAAAATTGATATATACCACTGCTCATAAACCCGTAATAATTGCTCGTGGAGATCGGTTGCAGATTGTTTGCACTCGTAGAGACCTGTTTGCATAAAGACCGTGATCAACAGAATATAGTTTACATAGTTTACAGAATATGATTCAACTAACCGGAAGATAGCGAAAGTGACTTTCGCTATCTTCCGGTTAGTTGACGCATGCGCGTCCGCCCAACTTCGAAAGTTAAAACTGAGTCGAGGAGAAAACATAACAGGTGTGAGAGAAAATACCCCAGAAAGGAGTATCTTGAGATGGCCGTGGTTGTAAGCATACCGTTCTCCTTCCCAAGTATTTAGGGTATGTGGGGCGACATTTGGTTGATCGATTCGTCTGCCTGCTATATTGTGCGCTATATTTTCTCGTCAAACTCGTCCTCCTAAATGATATCCAGCTAGGTCTCTCCTCCTTTAGCGGGGAGAGAACTACTAGGTCTAATATCATTCGATGACACAATCACAGATGCACAGTACAAAATTCTAGACGACACTCAATCCAAATTCAACATAAATCGGCAAACCTGATGAAGCGACACCGAATACATAAGAGCAGTATCCGAGTTCCTACCATCGTTCGAAGGACTGAACATGAATTCCACGAAAACACATGGAACATGAGTAGTAGGGTCTAAGCAGATCCGGGTCGGTTTTGCCGGGGGAGATAACTCTTTTGTGGAGGGAACGTGGAGGAGAGGAGCCAGGGGCGCCACCAGCTCAAGAGACCAAAAACTACCTCCAACACAGAAGAGCTCCAATCTAGGGGGAGGTAACTCTGGGTGACTATAGTTCCGGCAAAGGGCCCCTGGGCATGTATTCTTCCGCAGTGATGCGGTCTGGTGGTGATGCGGTCGCGGGAAAAAGCTTCCGCGGAGAAAAAGTAGTCCCCAGATTTCAAATACGCTGCATGGTCCGATTGGGTCTAGTGAGGTATCAAAATGAAGCATTCGTGAAGGGGCATCCAGTCATGGGTGGGTGCATGTAAAATTAGGGTTTTTTCCCGGAACTATAAAAAGCGGAACACGGACTTTACACCTAAAATAGGGGAAAACACCTATCAACTCTAGCCAAAAGGGCTAATATCGGTCCCCGGGCTTATTGGAACCTGCCTATCAAGTCAATGGGGTGGGTGCATGTACAATTAGGATTTTCCCCCGAAAATATAAAAAGCGAAACACGGACTTTACCCCTAAAATAGGGGGAAACCCCTATCAACCCTAGCCAAAAGGGCTAATATCGGTCCCCGGGCTTATCGGGGCCTGCGTATCAAGTCAATGGGGAGGGTGCATGTAAAATTAGGATTTTTTCCCGAAAATATAAAAAGCGAAACACGGACTTTACCCTTAAAATAGGGGAAAACCCCTATCAACCCTAGCCAAAAGGGCTAATATCGGTCCCCGGGCTCATCGGGGCCTGCCTATCAAATCAATGGGGTGGGTGCATGTAAAATTAGGATTTTTTCCCAAACTATAAAAAGCGGAACACGGACTTTACCCCTACAATAGGGGTCTGTATTATACAATATAAGGGAAAATGCCTGTATGGGGTATGGGGATGGTCAATTTTTTTCGTGGGCTTTACTATGGCTTGTGGGGTCTCGTTTTTCTCGTTTCGCCAAGAAAATGACAATGGGAAGGGTCCCGGAGCGAATCGGTGAAATTTTTGGGAAAAGTCACCGAGGTCTGTATATAGGCTCATACTGGCTATATGGGGGAGGGGTGGTCAATTTTTTTTTGTGGGCTTTACTATGGGTTGTGGGATCTCGTTTTTCTCGTCTCACCATACTGGCTATATGGGGGTATAGGTCCATCCTGGGAAATTCACACACGTTCATTGTGATATGGGTTGTGGGGTCTTGTTTTTCTCGTCTCGCCGAGAAAAACACAATGGGAGGGGTCCCGGAACGAATCGGTGAAATTTTGGGGAAAAGTCACCGAGGTCTGTGTATAGGCCTGTGACGTTCGAGCGGTCAGAAAACGTCTATCTTTGCGGTGTACACGAGACTTGAGGCGGCCTGGTCTCAGGCCCCTGTGACAAATTGTCAGGCTGATGTGAACGCAGTCTCGTATGACTGGAATTGGCCAACGAGGATGGTCCGATTCAACCTGTCACCTTGTCTGGATCGAGGAGGTAGGATGGGAGGGACCTGTAGAAACAACCAAGGCAATAATAAAGTAATAATATTGTATTCTGCAATGTACACAGCTCTGTACGCGCACAATACCTGTAATAAAGATCCCTACTCTAGAGGTAGTTATCGTTAAGTGTTATCTTTATCTTAAAGAGAAAGACTAATAATATACAGTATATACATGAGACCCTATCTATGACGCGTCACGGCCCAGTCTCGTCCAGACTGGCTCTCGTCGTGGTATGGTACGGCGTCTCTGGTTCCTCTCCGGTCGTAGGCGTAGCCCCGGACTGTATGGAACATCTACCGTGTCTAAGGTTACACGGCCCAGTTCATCTAAGCGTTATTAGTCGTCTCTGGAATCCTCTCCGTATCACTGCCTCTCCTAGCAGTAGCCCTTCGGCGGCGTCGGCCTGTACGGCACCCCACAGCGTCTTCGGCGGCAGCCCCTTTCGGCTCGGCAGACCTCACGTCTTCGGCTCGGCCCGAATTCGGCGACCCGTCTTCGGCTCGGCAGACTTCACGTCTTCGGCTCGGCCCGATTTCGGCGACCCGTCTTCGGCTCGGCAAACTTCTCGTCTTCGGCTCGGCCCGATTTCGGCGACCCGACTTCGGCGACCCGACTTCGGCCCTCACGGCGTTGACCCAAGGATGAGTTAATAGGCTCAGATTGTCTGCATATATATGTGGTAATAATACCCTGGTCTCGGAGGTGTATTATTACCTTACAGTGTAATATCAATTAATATCTGTGATTTGTAATAGAATTCAGAGTCTTGCGGCAAAGCATAATTCGAGCCCTGCGGCAGTGTAAATATGTACAATGGATGTAAGCTTGTGTTATCAGTTATCCCTAGTCGAGGCCTGTGAATAACTAGTGTAGATGATTGTGATTAGATCTATTCCGTCCCTAAGGCCGACGATCTGGTGTCTGTGTGTGAGTATATGTAATCATGTAACATGGTATTTGTGTGATGGGCTGCAATGTGGGATATTTGGTGCTCTGTATTCCCCGTTGATGGACATCTCGTCTTCAGATACTGTGCGTGTTAGTATCTATTATCCCCAAGCTATGGCTAAGCTCTCGGCTTTCCAACCCTTCGGTGGATGGTTCGGCGCTGTTTCGGCAGTCAATTCGGCACTTTCGGCACTTTCGGCGCATTCGGCGCATTTGCGGCGATCCTGTCGCTGTGCTCTCCCGCACGATGTTCACCCGCCGATCGTCTGGGACAGAGTGCCGAACGTCCATTTCTCCGCGTCTTATATAGGCTCTGGCTCCCATAATCCTTTGCGCGCCCAAACATGGCAGCCCCCATAAAACGAAAGTATAGACTCCGGCGGTATTGGATTTCGTGTCAGATCAGCAGAGTTCGACTTCTCTCGCCCGGTTTCGATGCAAGATGCGTGTCAGGGATATTTACACGTCACTCGCTGAAAGTTTCAGCGCACAGTTAATACAGGTAAGTCGAATATCCACCATTGTCGGTCCATTCACAATGCTATTTACACTGTCAGCATTAGAACGAAAATAACATTCTCCAGGTCATGGGCATTTTCGTCACACTACCCACGCCTTCGAAGACACGACGCCCTCGTCGTGGAGCTCGGCACAGCTACCAATCACCGGTGAGTAGAACGAACACGCAGTCTTTTATCCGAATGGGTAGATAGTCCACAGTATAATAACAAAGGCTTCAATACGGTAGAATTACATCAGACGTTCCTCCCAGCGGTCTGCTGGGTCGTCACTGAAGGAGGAGACATCAGGTCCCTGCTTTACGGCACTAACCAAACACTGCCGAATTACATTAATCCCGATAACGCGCGGGGCGTCTAATCACTCGACCTCGGGTCGTCCGCCGGGGTTCTGTCTCGGCCTCGGCCGGGGGTAAAGCTTCCATCTCGAGATCCAATGGTGATGCAGACTGCAAATCAACCTCGAAATCGGCAAATCTCCGTGGTCGCCGTATCTCACGCCCGCCCCGGGTCAATCGAGGTCGCCGGTCAACAGTCGGCGTTCTGACGACAGTCGATGGTTCCATGGGGTAAGGAAAGATAGCCCCATGTCCGACGCTATCATCTGATTCTACATCTCCATCGTCGCCAGACGTTTCTTCTGACTCACTGGTGGACATCTCACGAGCATAGAAAGGCTTCAGCTTGTCATGGTGAACAACCCGGAGACCTCCGTCCTCATCTGCAATGCGGTAGGTCACGTCCGTGAGAGCTTCCTTTATCACGTATGGTCCTGCCCAGCGGTCTCGTAGTTTCCGATTCTCTCCCCGTCTGGGAGCAGAAATGTACAGGTAAACCTGATCTCCAGGTTTATACTTTTGCGGAAAGGCCTTGCTATCATATACCCTCTTCTGGCGCCGCAGGCTCTTCCCAGTCACTTCTCGGGCGTTACGATGAATCTCGTCCATCTCGTCCCGTAGTTCTCCTACCCACTCCGTAGGTTCCACTTGCTGACGTGGAGGAGCTCCCAGTACCAAGTGAGACGGCAGAGAGACTTCTCTCCCGAACACCATCATATTCGGCGAGAACCCTGTCGTCTCGTGGGCTGTAGCACGATAGGACGTCACTACAAGCGGTATATGCAAGTCCCAGTCGCTTGGATGACGGTCAACACTGGCATGTAGCATTTGGGCTAATGTTCTGTTGAACCGCTCAATCATGCCATTCGATTGGGGGTGGTATGGCGTCGTCCTTGTCTTCCTCATCCCCAAAATTCGGCACATCCCTTTGAAGACTCGGCTCTCAAACTGGCGGCCTTGGTCCGAATGGATCGCCATTGGAACACCGAACTTGGTCACATAGTGTTCCACCACAGCCTGTGCAACAGTAGGAGCTTCTTGGTTGGGCATGGCAACGGCTTCGACCCAACGGGTAAAATAGTCTCCGATGACCGCAATATACTGGTTTCCACTGCCCGTCTCTGGCATTGGCCCAAGGATGTCAACTGCAATCCTCTCTCCCGGACAACCCGTCATCTGTCCACTGTGTGGTCCTCGCGGTTTGCGTCCAGCCTGCTTTCTTCTGTTACATACATCGCAGCTTCGGCACCATTGGCGTATGTCCGTCTGCAGGCCAGGCCAGGTATAGGCCTGCCTCACCTTCGCTAAAGTCTTCTTTACTCCGAGATGTCCACCGGTGGGACCGTCGTGGCACTCTCTTAATACTTTACGGCGCAAGGAACGAGGTACGACCAGCAGTCGTCGCTTGACATTACCACGGTCATCCACCCAACGTCTAACCAACAGCGAATCGCAAATCTCCAACATATCGAAGGCACCCCACAGGCTCTTCGTGACGAGTCCGTACGGGCTGACGTCTTCTCGGTTTGGTCGGCTACCTTGCCGCACCCAGTCGAGAACAGGTTGTAGGTCGGGATCTTCGGCCTGGGCTCGGCCGAATCCTTCGGTTGGCGACACCATCTCAATCACACGGGCGGCTGCCTGAACGTCATCGCTGCTTGATCGACCACACTGTTTGCATGGGATACGACTCAGTGCATCGGCGTTACCATGTTTTCTACCCGGACGATGCTCGATGTTGAAATCGTAGACGCCAAGGGCCTGAATCCAACGGGCCAGCTGTCCCTCCGGTTCCTTGAACCGCATGAGCCATCTCAGCGAGCCGTGATCGGTGCGAAGCAAAAACTTCCGCCCAAACAGGTAGTGTCGAAAGCATTTGACGAAATGCACAACAGCCAGCAGTTCTCTTCTCGTGACACAGTAGGCTCGTTCGGCCTTCGACAACACGCGGCTGGCGTATGCCACGACCTTCTCTTCTCCATCTATCACCTGTGACAAAACGGCCCCTATGCCATAGTTACTCGCGTCCGTGTCCAAAATGAAAGGGAGCTTAAAGTCTGGCATAGCAAGCACAGGCGCGGTTGTCAGCTTGTCTTTCAGGGTGTCGAAGGCTTGCTGCGCTGTGTTGTCCCATATGAAGACTGTCTTCTTTTCAGTTAACGTATGCAGCGGCGCTGCAATGGTGGCAAAGTCTCGGATGAAACGTCGATAGTAGCTGCAGAGACCCAGGAAGCTCCGAACCTCGGTCTGCGAAACGGGTGGAGGCCAGTCTCGCACAGCACGGATCTTCTGTGGGTCAGTTCCGATCCCATTCTGTGATACTACGTGGCCTAGATAAAGGACTTGTTGTGCCCCTATGACGCACTTGGACGGCTTGAGCTTAAGACCATGCTGTTTTAACCTCTCGAAGACCCCATCCAGACGCTGAATCATCTCGTCAAACGTTCGTCCAAAAACGATGATATCGTCAAGGTAGACGAGACACGTATCATAATGGAGTCCTGCTAGGATGGCTTCCATTAGACGCTCAAAGGTCCCGGGCGCATTGCAGAGCCCGAACGGCATAACACGGAACTGGTACAGACCTTTCCTGGTTGCAAAGGCTGTCTTGCATCTATCTTCGGGGGACACTTCAACTTGCCAGTACCCTGACATTAAGTCAAGGGTACTCCACCAACTTGCACCTGCTAAAGAATCCAGAGAGTCGTCGATCCTCGGCAACGGGTAAGCATCCTTCTCTGTGATCTTGTTCAAAGCACGGTAGTCAACGCAGAAGCGCATTTTCCCGTCCTTCTTTTTCACCAGAACTACCGGCGCTGACCACGGTCCACTGGATGGCTCGACCACACCCCGTTGTAACATGTCTTCAACTTGCTCATCGATCATTTCACGGGCGTGAATCGGCGGTCGCCTCGGCGGAATGCGGATGGGTGGTGCACTTCCAGTCTTTATGTGATGTTGTACCATCGTCGTTCGACCTAAATCAGTATCGTCCTTAGCGAACAGCTCAGTATATCGGGTGACCAAATCTTCTACAGCCAGGGCTTGGTCTGTCTCTAGGCCTTCGCTGGATCGTCGAACCAGATCTGTAAGGTGGTCTGGACATGCGCTGGTCGGCACGGCGGGCCTCTGTCTACTAGGTTTCGCACGGCTCGGCGTCGACGCTTCGGCTGCACTCGAAACTCGATCGTCCACTACTTCTACTTCACCCATGCGGCCACAGAGTGTCCCGGCCTGGACTACAGTCGGATCTGAGGACAAGTTGAGAAACCTCAGAGTGACTTCGCAGTCACGGTCGACCTCGGTGAGGACCCTGGCCACCATGGCTCCCGTCTTCTGGGTAAACTCCGGTTCGTTTTCGATCATCCCTACCTCGCCTGGTAGGCCCCCACGAACTTTTCCCGTTACAACGGCTTCGGCTCCAGCAGGAATAGTCACAGTCTCGGTCACGGCTACACGGTAACAGCCTGCGCTCCCCACGACCTCGCATTGGATGTAGCGGCCACCATACTTGACCCTGTGGCGCTCCGTGTCGATCTTGGTACAGTGGGTGCTGAGAAAATCGTACCCTAGAAGCGCGTCCACTGTCAGATCTCCGACTATCATCTTCTGTGTTCGTGTGGTACCGTCTATAGTGATTTTAAAATCAGCTTCACCTTTCAGGGGCATCAGCGTACCGTCAGCCATACGAATACTAGCGTAAGATGGGCTACTCAAGGCTTGTCTGAGCCGCGGACTCAGCTGCTGGTATACTTTCTCGCTCAGGAGGGAAATCGACGCCCCCGTGTCAACACAACACCACATCTTCACCGGCCCGATCTTGGCAGCCAAATAGAGTCCAGCTTCCCCGGAAGTATTAACTTTGGGAGGATTCTTGGGCGATCTCGGCGGTTTAGAGTCTTTAGGGGCTCGATAACTTCCATTCACGTCGGATAACGTCTGCCACGAAGGTATCGGCGACCGGTCAGCTGGGGGAGCCGATAGCACTGTGTCCAGCTCTACTGTGGACAGGTCCAGCAAATCCTCTCTCTTCGGTGCCTCAAACGCTGATCGTCCGGTCCCCACTCCTTGTCGTGACTCTTCTCGGTCTCTCGGATTCGGCGTTTTAGGCAGCTGCCGCCGGCTTCTCGTCCTCCCTGATTGCGAGTCGCTATCCGCTGCCACCAGTTGTGACGTTCGAGCGGTCAGAAAACGTCTATCCTTGCGGTGTAAACGAGACTTAGGCGGCCTGGTCTCAGGCCCCTGTGACAAATTGTCAGGCTGATGTGAACGCAGTCTCGTATGACTGGAATTGGCCAACGAGGAAGGTCCGATTCAACCTGTCACCTTGTCTGGATCGAGGAGGTAGGATGGGAGGGACCTGTAGAAACAACCAAGGCAATAATAAAGTAATAATATTGTATTCTGCAATGTACACAGCTCGGTACGCGCACAATACCTGTAATAAAGATCCCTACTCTAGAGGTAGTTATCGTTAAGTGTTATCTTTATCTTAAAGAGAAAGACTAATAATATACAATATATACATGAGACCCTATCTATGACGCGTCACAACCCAGTGTCGTCCAGACTGGCTCTCGTCGTGGTATGGTACGGCGTCTCTGGTTCCTCTCCGGTCGTAGGCGTAGCCCCGGACTCTATGGAACGTCTACCGTGTCTAAGATTACACGGCCCAGTTCATCTAAGCGTTATTAATCGTCTCTGGAATCCTCTCCGTATCACTGCCTCTCCTGGCAGTAGCCCTTCGGCGGCGTCGGCCCGTACGGCACACCACAGCGTCTTCGGCGGCAGCACCTTTCGGCTCGGCAGACCTCACGTCTTCGGCGACCCGAATTCGGCGGCCCGAATTCGGCGGCGACCCCTTACGGCTCGGCAGACTTCTCGTCTTCGGCGGCCCGACTTCGGCGACC